>JPKZ01000957.1:45707-75444 GCA_000803305.1 Toxocara canis
CTATTCGCAGAATGGAATTCAGCGTGCTGAAATATTGCAAAAAATAATATTCCAGAACAAAATATTCCAGATGTAAACATATCCCTCAACTTCTAGATGTTTATCTCATTTCAGTTTTGAACTCTGATCGAATCTATGAACGACAGACACATTAAGTACTTGAATGAACAAAGAATACATTGATTGGCTTAATAACCACAACATCCGTATTCACTTTGCTGACGTGAAATGTTTGGTAATGTGCTCAAAACGGAACCGTATTTAGGACAACTATTTAGCGAATCGTTTCTTTGTTTATGCTGATGATTTGGACATTAAATTAGGACCTATCCGCTGTACTTTTTACTTTTTATTGCTTGGTATGTAAGAGATAATTGAATAGAACGATTTAATAAGTTGTTAGGAGATTTTTATCAACGAGTAAAGAATGTGGCCGAGATATTCGATGATGAATAAAGCTTGATACAAGCGCTTTTGTGCGAATTGATTAAGCAAGAACTTGAGCATTGTTAATCACTCAAACTAGATTTCAACGAATTCAAGTAGCTGCTATGAAAAAAAAAAGAACTTCCTTTCAGCAGACAGTTTCTGTCAACAAAGAAAAACGGTAAAAAAAGACAATTGCTGGCATAAAGAAAGGATTTAATTCTAAACAATAGCGTATGGCAAACATGTTTGCTGCTATTGCGTATCTCTTTGCTTAACGCTTAGCGATACGTTCAATGAATTTCATTATGATACAATAGGTTAACTAAGATTATAGATTATCTAACAAGTTGTAGCCCACGCATAGAACTAACTTTCCATTTCAAATCAGCACACTAACTGCAAACGTCATCAAAAAAGCATTTTCTTTTTTAAGGCTCGAAACCTTATCCTTACTATGATGGTACATATATATATATATATATATATATGCAGTAATGACACAGTGAAGTCATTTTGCAAGTGTTTTTTGTGATGAAAGCGATGCACGCACGCTTTTAAAATCACTGAAGTACCTCTTAAACATCAACATCATGAATTTACTGTGTAGTATCGTTGCGAGATACATTTTTGTGAATGTGATAAGTGCATTTAAACAACTTAAGTTCATCACGTTGTTGTTTACGTGGCACGTCATCGAACAAGGGACCGAATGATGTAGGGGGCATGATGTGATGTTTGTGCGTGTATGGATGTGTGTGTGGTGCCTCATTCCCTTTCTTGCTCTCTCTTCCGGCTTTGCCCCGATCCTGTTCCACGATCGATGTGATGGCTGTTTGGGTTGGTTGGTCGTCTATCGATAGATTCGAACATAAATCAGAGATCATCGGTCGTTTAGGTGATCAATCTTAGAACAAAGATTATTATACGCTCGGCTTGAAGGGCATACTATTCTTTGTTCGATGGGGAGAGTTATTTTGACAATCGCTAAACCCTGTAATGATTCTTTTGCTCGTTAAGCGAACTCGCTAAGCCCTCGTTCGCTGACTGTTGTTTATGTGTTTATGTGTGTGTGTGTGTGTGTGTGTGTGTAAATCACGTCATCGAGCAAATGTGAATTGTGGCATTCCTTAACATTGTTAGTGAATACGCTCTCATAATACGCAAAGAAATTATGCAAAATAACGGTATCACATATAAAAGATAACTTCACAAATTTTTGGACCCTATAATATTCTCCATTTCGATGACATTTACTTGTTTGTACAATTTACTGTTAACGACAATTGTTAAGTGTTTAAAGCCTATGTGATTATCGACATATTTTCGAAATTGTTGATGACGTATTGTAAGCGTTGGTTGTGTTCAACATTCATGGGGAATTGTTTGCGTATCCGTTGCATTGCTTGCTCGAAAATCGTCTTTTTTTGAAATTCTTCTTAGGGGAATTTAACAAATAGATTGCGCGTACTGAAAAGCGCATATACCATTTGCGTAATTGTTGCTTGGTGTTTTTTTTTCTGAAGACAATACCATTTATGATTTATGATATATGACTCGTTTGCTAAACTTTCATAATAGTGCCTTATTCATAAAATATCGAATTTGCTTCTGTTATAATCAACGCCCTAATAGAGCGACTAGCTAGCTGCCGAAGAGCTTTGTCGCTCACAAAGAGTATTGTCGAAGGCGATACGATTGCGTTAGGTGGATGAGATATTGTAAATGAGGAAGCTCGATATTGGGTGTGGCGTAAAGAATTCAACAACGAAACTCTAGACATATTTTTACCTTTTATGTTATCATACCGAGGCGAGTATTTCTATTAGAGAAAATAATTTTTAAGCAAGAACCCCAACTATTTCCATCGTGTGTGTATGTGTAAATTCCTATTAAAATTAACGAATGTGATCAAAAATATTTTCGCTAAATAGCTATCAAGATTTTCAATGTGTTATTTGTTTAGTGGATTACGATCTGTTACTATTTTAGGAATGTTTATATGACTGATTTGAGCAAATCGATGTTGATCATATTAGGTGAGCGATCAATAAATTATGAAAACGTTGATCAACGAACATTGATGAACAAGAAATTCGAAATCGTATAATATTTTTCTGTGTTCCATTCCTTTTAATTTTTTTCTCTTTATCAGCTGATTTTTTGCTTGAAAATGAGCCTTATAGCAAAGATCTGCTCTTAGCTAACAGTCTCATAGTCTCAGGCGTTCAATTAGTTTATTGCTAATAAATTCATCTTCGATTTTCTCACTCCTCGCTTGTACCGTTCATTTTTTCCGGCTATAACACACAACGATTTCTGCTTTCTCTGCTTTCCCTGACCGACTTATCCCACTCATTTGGTTTAATTATTACTTGAACTTTGATGGAGAATGTTGATGAACGGCTTCCTTCGTCGAGGGCTTTTCGAACTCCTCTGTAAAGATTTTTTTTAAAATAATTCATACAGTTCTCCTTCTTTTCATTTTAACGTTCCTACGAATATGTGTGCAGATATGCTTCTTCTTGCCTGCTTAGTCCTAGGAGAATTTTAAAAAATTCGTCGCGATAATGATTCATCTGAATTGTAATTAAGCTGCTTATATGGACAGCATGAGGCATCACAAACCATAGATTACATGCAATTGGTAAGTATGTTTTCATGAAAGAAGTATCACTAATGAAAGCATGTTGAAAGCATGATTTATGAGCAATGATTTATGATGCATTGCGTTATGGCCGCACCCAAAGCGTTTTCAAGCGCACCATTTCGAAGGACATTTGCGCATTTGTCGAGTTGGCGAGCGCTTCTCAACTTTTTTTGCTTGTTTAAAGAACTATATTCTTTAATGGCTATTGTTGGTAAGTTAGTTGAAATCATTTGTTATAGAAGCATGAGTAATTAATTAATTATGATTAGCATAATGCAAACGAGCAGTTATGAATGTTGACGGCCGACCATTTAATAAAAATTTTTAAAATATATTCCTCAGTTTTACGAACGATTGTATATGATTTTGATCACAATACTATATGGTATCTGTATGAAACCGTGCTTTATTTGAGGCAACGAATACCTAAGGAATCGTTTTTTTGCGTTCGTATAAAAAAATATACAAATATAAGATATGCAAAAAAAAGAGAACGGTTGAAAATCATAGCGAATATTTCTTTTTATATTTGGTTATCATTAGAAATTGTGAACTTTTTTCAGCTTTGTTTTTGCTGAATTAAATCTACTAAAATCTATATGAGCTTATTTTAGGAAAAACGTCCAAATTTTCGGAAACGTGTGTCGTTTGCGGTGATCAATCGACCGGTTATCACTATGAAGTATCCAGTTGTAATGGATGGTATGCTTCTTATAACTTTTTTACTTTTACTTATTACTTCTTACTTTTCCTATATTCGTAAGTAACCAGCGATCGCCGTTCAGATCATTTGAGTAGTTCAGTTCAGCACTAGTGGTAAAATATATGTTTAGAGGAAAGTATTCTCCCAAATATAGCAAGGGAACAGTGTACGCAACTCGATTGTGTGTGATGTAGTAAAGTTTTTCCACCTCACCTGAGATTGAACATATACTTCAGCAAGTTTTCTACTCTATGCAACGTGGAAAGGTGTACTATTGAGAAAGAAGTGACTTCTTGTCACTCCTATGTGCAGCGGTTGTTGTGGAAAGTGTATTCGATGCATGCTATCCGTTCAGCCACATCGGCTGTCTGAAGTGTCAAATGTATTAATGAGCTTAATTTAAATATATTTTATTTTCAGCAAAACTTTCTTTCGACGCACAATCGTTGCGCATCGCACATATAAGTGCCATAAAAATGGCAACTGCATTTTCAACAAAGGTAGTCTTTTCCTAATTGCTTTTTTGGGAATATGTGAAAATTTCAATTAGGTTNTTATATATATATAATGTATAGGCAAAAATTTAGGGATGAACTTGCCAAATTCGACCACCTACAGCCGTATAAATTTTGGGCTAGCAAGAGCGCACTTTGCTGTCACAAATCTGCGTTAAGAAATTTAGCTAACCTGATAGAAACTGCGTGGCAGGATGCAGTTATTGAGCATTACAGCATTATTTCGTCTGTGCATATCAACTACGGTCTTGCTCGTTTAACTAAGTCCGTTCTAGAGTTGAATCACCACAAACATGTCATAATGATTTTATGTTATATGACTACAATCGCTTATGTATGTATGATTGTGCTCAATGTTACTAAGTTTTTAGCTAATGTTGAAAGGCTGAGGTTAAAGTTGGTAAACAATCTTCTATGATAACGTTTTCAAGAGAAATAAAGTAAACGTTGTTGATGAGCAGTAAATGCTTTGATTGATTCGTTCTCGTAATGTAGCGATTTCGATAATATCAAAAACTTACTCAACGCTAGCTGATGGCTTTATTCGCTTACGATTAACATCGGTTGTTAATCAAGGCATGTTCGACGTACCATATCTCAAAGTTCAACTATTTGATTAAACGCGTTCGTTAAATATAATGGAAATCGGCGTCATATTGTGTATCAAATTTAATCAGTATATGCATAATAAAATTAATTTTCTATACCGTATATGCTAGAAATGTTTTTTTTGCTGATTGATGATTGATCCTCATGTGTAGAGACGTTAGAGTGCTGAAATATTTAAAGATCAACATGAAGCATGTTCCCTTCATTCGATAATCAAACACCTGCCATCATTTCCTCCTCTTTTTTTTTCAGATATTCGTTGTGCATGTCGTGCGTGCCGTTTTGCGAAATGTCTCGCCGTAGGAATGAACCCAAAAGGTATTTTACAACTGTGTAACAAAAAGATAATAAAAGATAATAAGATTCCTTGCAACCAAACCCTCTTATCATCTTGATTCCTCTATACGTAGGATTAATTTTCTTCTTTTTCAAAGATTCTCGGCTCATGGAACTTTTGATGATAGGCATTTTTGCGCATATTGCCGCCAGCTTATTCATTCATATGTTGCCTATGCATATGCTTTTAGTCCATTGGCTTACTATGTATAGTAAAGTAGAATGCTGGTTACTATTACGGTGGTAGAAGTGGAAATTTCAAGGACGTCGATGAGCGCAAAAGAAAGATTACCGGATGCTTAAGTTTCACAAAGCTTATGATCGAAAACGAATTTGTAAGTATTTAATGCACACGATATGTAATTTTAGCAATTCAGTGTAATCGCACAGGACGTATCGCGTCTCCCAATAATCCACCAAGTCCTCCTCAAGATCCAACGGCCGCTTCTCTGACTTCTTCGATTGCTCAAACGACCGTTATCTGTACGACAAGTTCAGTTACATCCGTAGATGATAAGAGTGAAGTGCAGAAATTGCATACAACGTGCAGTTCTGCGAGTAGTCCCAGCTCGGAACGAAGTGTCTGTAAGCGAGCCTATACAGTGTCTGCACTCCTCGATCTACCGCTTTTCTCACCTTCCCCTTCTGCGAATGAAACACGGTATGAGTTTACCTCAAAACATATCGAGTAAGTAAGTGTCGAGTAAGCAAAGCATTCATTTCGCACTGTTGTTTTATTGAGAGCATAGCGAGAAGAACAAAATTTTCAACTGTCTTATAGAGCGAGTTCATGGGCAGAGGCAAAAATCCGTGGATAAGTTGGATTTTTTGGTGAACATTTGGGCTGTTTGGCCGTCTTTTATCGTTACTTTGAGGGGTTCTTAAGGAAGTAAGTATGTGCAGCACGGTTGAGTGTTAAGAGAGCAATTAAAAAGTGAGTGATTTGCTCTGAATGTACAACATTGGTACACGACAAGATGACATCATTTATGCGGCCTTTTAGGGAATATATCTTGAGACTGCACCACTAGGGGATGGGTAGAGAGTGAAGGGCGAGGGGAGAGGATAACAAGGGGAAGAGGGGTTCCAAAATTAGTTTAAGTTTTCTCAACACATTCGGTTTTCGTTCTTTAGTCCAAAATTTTGTCTTATAAAGCATATAAAGCATATACCAAAATTAGTTACAGTTAGATTTCTTGCCCAGAGTCCCTCCAAAACTTGCGTAGCCTAATTTTTGAGAATTATTTTTATCTTTGATCTCATTCAACCGCAATTGAAATGAAAGAGCTCGATAAGCTGGTTTCAGAAACGCTAAGCATTTTCTGTTTGATCAATTAGATAGAGAATTCAACTTCCAAATTTTCCAAAATTTGTGCATTTCATTTATGCTCGGTCCTATAACTTCTCTCATATAAAACCAAATCGAACATATTTGGGGTGCTGATGTAATCAGTTTATCTAATCAGTTTATCAAGCTTTCCTATTTGCTATTCAAGCAGTTAGAATCAGAGAGAAAAACTTTTTTTTGAAATCTATGCAAGTTGTTGGGCTATAATTGACGACTCGAAATTTTGGCTAAAATTTTATTTTGCGTTTTGGACTACATTGGGAGAGGGCGATAGTCGAGTATCGCTGAGTACACTTAATTTTGGGTCATTGAATATTTCCAATTTTTTTCGCCATTCCTTATCTTATACTACATCACCTCATCAACAATTTGTCAAATATTTCAGCCTTCTTTTGATGGTTTCTTCTATTATATTGATATATTCTGTTTCTTATCTGTTGAATGAGTTCATTTTTTAGGAAAATTTCACATTCTGTTTCACCTCTTCCCGCTAAAGAGGCATCCGAAATATGCGACGAAATACCATGTAAACGAGCGAAAAATGATGCATCTGAAAAAGTTTGTTGTTTAATTTTTTTTGCTGCCTTCTTCAGATTGATTGCTCGAACGTATGCTTTCAATGTCGAAAAATCTTTTAACAGCTAAGATTTTAAAAAAAAAAGTCAAAGCTTTCACAAAAATCGATGATAACAGCTGTCTGCTTATCAATATAACGAGGAAACGCGAAATAGATACACGTGAATTGCTCAAATTTTTCAGAAAAATTTTAAATTTTTTTAAAATTTTCTAATCTTTTTAAAGATTTTTTCTCTCAATATCAACTAAAAACGTTTCATATATGCGCAATCGCTACTTTGTTCCGACGATGCAACATTTGCATTTCTACTTTGGGACTGCGTGCAAAATTTATGAGTCGGAGGCGTTCGGTATACCTACGTATTGAGATGCTCGAACGGAAACGCTTAATGAGTATTTTGCTTTAGTTGATATCACGACTGCTTACTCTTCAAGAGAATGTCTCTCAACTTCGGCATACTAACTACACGATAAGCGATTCGATTTTGGATTTACTTACACGGCCATGTGCTATGGACAACATGACCGAGTATACGGTAGCGTTAATTTTACTGCTTATATCAGCGAGCTTTTTTTCAGCTAAAGTAGTAATGTCTTCAACTAGGTAATTTAGGTGGGGTAGTAATAAATAAGTTACACGAAATATATACTTTAACGTTTATGGCTGCATCCCATGTCTTTCATAATGCCCTCTAAATCTCTTCAATTTTTTTGCCGCGTCTTAAAAATACAACATACTTTTTTAAATTATCGCATACGACCGATTAGGGTTGCGTACGTGAAAACTTTTGACCAGTGAATGAAACATTTCACTTGTTGGGAAATCTCAGAAATTTTTCACCGAAATTAGATGAAATTTTTATTTTCCGGTTTTGTTTACTTTTCGTTTTCTGTGCTTTTCTTATTTGGATATTTGTTATCTTGATATAATTTCCTCGAACGAAAAGCATAACAACTTCAGAGGATGGCGACTGCAAGATTAGAGACTTTTTGCCACTTCCGTGGAGACGCAAATCTCTCATGTCTACGCCTGGTTGTTTGGCGCAAAATGGAAATATCCACCCACCTTTATGAGTCAAAGGTTTTTCATTTGATATTTTCACCAAAAAAAAGTTGGGCCTTAGATAAGGGGTGGATAATTTTTCATCACCAATAATTAACTATAAGTGATTCAGCGAGCTCAGCTGACAATACAGATGGGCCGGAGTTGTCAATAGAAATGCGATGTGTTTGTTTGTTTTAAACGAAAGCAAACGTGATCTTCGTACGAATAATAATCTATCATGCCGTTTACGAAAATAATGAATATACCATTGGAAAAAAAATCGCTCATGCTAATATTTTTTTATTTATTTTCAAATTTAACGACTCTTTATCGCTAAAATCTCAGAAATTTTTCACCGAAATTAGATGAAATTTTTATTTTCCGGTTTTGTTTGCTTTTCGTTTTCTGTGCTTTTCTTATTTGGATATTTGTTATCTTGATATAATTTCCTCGAACGAAAAGCATAACAACTTCTCAAAACTAGTTATATAAAATAAACGGTTTAGTGTTTTCAGAAGCAAAATGAGGAGAGCGAATTGGATGCATCTGAGATGCTAAGCGTTGATGTTGCTCTTGCGATCGAGTACGCCAAGTCATTTGACGTTTTCCGAAAGATGCCTCTCGATGATAAGGTATCATCCCGGAAACATACTCCCCATATTCAAATGTAGCGCTAAATCTTATGATTGTGGTTATCTTTTTTGAAATGGTAAGTTTAAGCATTAGATCGAAAAAAATCCATTTTAGAGCGTCTAAACGTCTGTCGGTATGTTACTTGCATTTCATATCCTCCAGTCGCCTAAGCGCATTGGATGTTACGTTGCGAAAATGGAAATATCCACCCACCTTTATGAGTCAAAGGTTTTTCATTTGATATTTTCACCAAAAAAAAGTTGGGCCTTAGATAAGGGGTGGATAATTTTTCATCACCAATGATTAAAGTTGGGCCTTAGATAAGGGGTGGATAATTTTTCATCACCAATAATTAACTATAAGTGATTCAGCGAGCTCAGCTGACAATACAGATGGGCCGGAGTTGTCAATAGAAATGCGATGTGTTTGTTTGTTTTAAACGAAAGCAAACGTGATCTTCGTACGAATAATAATCTATCATGCCGTTTACGAAAATAATGAATATACCATTGGAAAAAAAATCGCTCATGCTAATATTTTTTTATTTATTTTCAAATTTAACGACTCTTTATCGCTAATATATTTCATTTTATGGTTGTTGGTATAAGAATATTCTTCCCTATCGCGAATCAAAATTGCGTAAAGCTGTTAGAGTAATGAGGCGTTACGAGATTTGTTATGATAGATAATCGATGTTTATATTGGCTATACTCATTCAGTTTCTTGATCTTTATGGATCGGATTGACTTTTGATTGCTCATAAGAAATATAAAAGAAAATCTAAAATAAACAAAACCTCAAGAAATGCAGAATCATCGAAACGATTTGAGGCTACAACATAAATCGCATGAAAATATGAAAGAAAAAGAGAAGTAGTGAAAAGAAAATTAGGAAAGAGAAAAAATTGAAATATTAGAGAAGAAAATATGAAAAATTGAAATAATGAATAGGAACAACAATACGTGTTATTCGGAACGTATATTCCGTATTGTTGTTAAACACGTATAACACGTTAAAATTATATGGTCTCGTTTTAAGAGCAAAAATAGTTACGAAAGTTGGGGAACAGTTACTTGTTCGGTATAAACGTGTTACATTTGATCACAGTACGATAGAACGATTTAACGTATGTATAGGAGTGCTTGAGCAGTTTTAATTGGATTGGGCCCTTTCATTATCACGCCATTCGTTAAGTTTCGGCAAGGGTGTACAGTGATCCCATTGTTTTAAGGATGTTGCAGCTGGAATTGAACTTTACGCCCAAAGCTTCATTTAAATTAGAAGCCTAGTTTGTTGATGTGTCTGCAAATTTTTCTCAACGTTTTGGTAAATGACATAACGTTGCAGTGTTTCTTGCTTCGGGATGTCACTTTGGTATTATCACTTTTCGAGAACGCTTATCAGTCGTTTTTGAAGCGGAACTCGAATGGCACCTTCCAAGCGCTCGTCAAGCTTGAAGCAAAGTCTGTTTGTTTGCTGTTTCATTGAAACGATTCTCTAACTCATTCAAGCGCTCCCACCGAAATCGTTGAATGCAAGAGGTTGATGTATGTGGCAACTATGCTATACATTGTTTTTAGGCTTCGGAAGGGGAATGATTATGTTAACAACAGCTTGAGCGTATGATTCGGAGGTCTCCGGAAAGGAGTAGAGATAGGTGTTCATGATATGGCTTCTGTATGTATCGTAGTACGGCGGTTATCTCAAATATACATTAGCACAAAAATGAGACTGATCATTTGCCTACATTTCTTACCGATGGAGCGATCCTGAGGGAACATCAGTTGTTTAGATGAGTGCTTCATAAAACTAATCTGATATATTTATTTTGAATATTCTTTCGTTTAAATTGCCACCGATGAACTACTTTTACTTTATAAGAGCTCTAGAAAGGTCTCTTTGCTTTAAGACGTTAGTTGCACCTGCTATTCTCTCCAGTTCTTAAGTGCTACCCCTTTTGTAGATTTCCGTTTTTGATAGCTTCAATTTAATTGCTAAGATAGACGATAACTTTAGTCGAAAAAAATGGCTTGAGGTCTTGTTGACAAAATAGTGCGAAATTCGTATGCAAATCGAACGTAAACGGATTCGATAATCATCGATGTGATGCCGAGTGGGCGGCGATCAAATATAATAAATATTTATGAGGCCTTGTTTATTAGTACTCTATATTGATCGCTCAACATGCACAAATGAACTAGGGAGTTGATGAAAATGTGTTCTTGATCTGTAAGTGCGAAGTACTTTGTAAAGTTGCTACGTCGAAAGTTCTGAAGTTTCTTTTTCTGTTTTAAATCCCCCCCCCCCCCCTGCTTCAAGTTCTTTTTTTTTAAAGATCTATCTGTATTTACTTGCTATCCCTTCCCCAAACATACATACGCGCGCAAGTGCAGAGAGAGAGCTCTTTCGGCGGTCTTACGCATGCAATGTTACATAATGCGGAACGCAAATGATAGCGGTGAAGTTGTTTTATGGTCATCAAGTTAAAATAAATCATCGTATTACGAAATATGCTCTCCGAGGCAATCATATTAACTACATGCAAATTCTGGTTTTTAAATCGCACTTAAAAGTCGCTTTTATAACCACATAAAGCATTGTTAGAATCAGTTTTTTTTTCAACAATCGCTTGAACTCATCGTTCAAAAGACGAGAGCGTCTTCCACAGCGCTGCTACATTTTTACGCCTCAGAGGGAAGTAATGGAGATAGCGAAAATTCGGACCCAGGGAAGGCTTGAACTCCGATCGTTCAAAAGACGAGAGCGTCTTCCACAGCGCTGCTACATTTTTACGCCTCACTGTCGCATCTGGTATTGTTTTGCGGATTTATCTGTTATATGTGATCATCAGTGCATGCCTGGAAATTTAGAATGTCGTGCTTGTGAAACGAGTGGAAAATGTGAAATCTTGTTTCAGTGAAGTGGTACCATCGGAGGGATCACCAGTCCAACTCGCAACCGAATCTTTAGTGAGAGCCGAAATCGATTGCTCCGAATATGTGCTTCTTAAGGCGATTATTTTCTTACATGCAGGTATTTTACTGATAATAGTTTTGTTATTTGTAATCAACTAATCCTTAAATGGCTACCATCATTGATCGATTGGTTCGAAAACAGTTCAATGAATTGATCAAAATAAATGCTCATGGTGCAGTATACTTGTTGCGATGATCTTTCATATAGTTTATAAAGACCTCGCTTAAACGCAGCAAACGAAATTCACTACGTGAAAAACGTTCCATCACTAAAATGTATTATCGGTATCAAAAAAAAAATTCTTTTTTTTTAAAGATCTATCTGTATTTACTTGCTATCCCTTCCCCAAACATACATACGCGCGCAAGTGCAGAGAGAGAGCTCTTTCGGCGGTCTTACGCATGCAATGTTACATAATGCGGAACGCAAATGATAGCGGTGAAGTTGTTTTATGGTCATCAAGTTAAAATAAATCATCGTATTACGAAATATGCTCTCCGAGGCAATCATATTAACTACATGCAAATTCTGGTTTTTAAATCGCACTTAAAAGTCGCTTTTATAACCACATAAAGCATTGTTAGAATCAGTTTTTTTTTCAACAATCAGCCTTTCACATAACATGATTAAAACAGAAGACATATTTTAATAGTTCCAAAACGCAAACAAGTTACGGATTGCGGCAATCTGGTCGAATACTGTAACTGCCTTTTTTATGGAATCGTCGAGGATGAGATCGCTTTAGCAATGAAACGTTGTTGGCCATATGATTTATTCCATAATTCACATATGAACGAGATCTTCATAAACTTAAATAGAGCCTATCCTGCTAAAGGTGCAGTTTTTTTTTTCATTTTTTGGAATTAGCATTTGAGCTGAATGAGCTTTATTTTGATAAAACGAAGCAACGAGCCCTTTCTTGCGTTTTCCATACAGTTTGAGCTTGCCAGATTGGAAATTATGTTGTAACGTTTAGCCGTTTAAATTGTACGCGCATGACTACTAGCTTTCTTCTGTGGGTAACGACTTTATAGGTTGCGCATTAAATTTCATGATTTTTTAACATATATCTGTTAAAATATACATCTGTTGAATTGAAGATGAAATTTGCAAGAAAAAAAATTATGCAAATTATGCCTCTAAATTAAGGTCGTATTTTTTGCAGAATGTTTTGGTCTATCGACAAAGAGCTATAAACAATTGGTCGAGAATCGTCAGTTGATGCTCGATGCACTTTTTGACTATATGATGAGCACGTAAGCTATACGTATACACACTCTTTTATTGCTAAATATCGTCGCCTAAAGACGCAAACGCCTATCAATTCGTTTTATTCTTTCGTCGTTTCACTCTTTCCATCTTGTATCACAATCTTTGTGCGTTTTTCATGTTGTTCTCTGCTACAGCTCTCGTCTTTCCGAACGTTCACTAAATGCACTTTAACCAATCGTATATAAACGATACGAGTAAACAGCTCGTGATCGCACTTACTACGTGCACATACCATCACTCTTATGCTGTGTTCATACAACGGTTATGGTATCAATTGATAAATATTTTGCTAAGCGATTGCGATATAAGAAGTATACCATACGAAACTGGTCGCCGCCTCCTTTACGACTTCATACGGCAATATAGTGGTTTGATAGAGAAGCCGGGTTGCCCAGAAAGTGATGGCAAAGATCATGAGGTGATAATCTTTAAAATATAGTTAGCGATAAGGTCTTCGACAATCAGCATTCCTTACGATGATGTGATCGTCGACTCAAGCAGTGAATGAAGCGATCAAAAGTGATATTATTTAAATGGCATGACTAGATCAGCATTCAAAATTTACTTAAGATAATTAGTAAACAGACAATTGATTAAGCTAATTAGTTCATTAGCGTAATTCATAGATCACGTCACCTGACTTTTTTCTTTCCAGCTTTTCCTTATTTCTTTACATCCATCTAAAATTGTTCCCAAAACATATCACGATTCGTCCATTTGATTTTCTAAGCATTTTCGGTTTAATTAAAATTACTTAGAGCTATCCGCCGAATGGTATAAATGGTATAGATAGAAAACTGTATTTTATTTGTTGAATAAGAAAATGGTACAACTTATCTACTCTATGAAAGGTAAAATTTACTGCGAAATAAGCGTTTTTTTTTCAGAACAGAACCACAAATTTTGTCTTTCTTTTTTTTCATCTCGCATCAATATAAAATATTCAACTTTTGCATTTTAATTCAACTTCAAAAAGATTTTCGTTAACCATGTTGAATGTTCGGCTGACAACTTAATTGATAAAAATTGTGACATTCTACGGACTCAAATTCTCTTTTTAGCTCAAAATCGTTCTCTATATACAATGCATAAAGACCGGATGCTACAAGTTATACAGCTTAAACACATAGTGTTTCGTTCAACGTTGAGGCGATAGTTCACGTGTGGTGACTAACACTAGAAGCCATATAATGTGTTTTATGAACTACCTATTTTTCATTGGCATGCTTATCACAATTTAATTTGTGCGACAAGCTAAAAAATAGTACAAATGCGCTAAGTTGTTTATCCGTAAACATGCATACCAGTGCCCAGTGACTAATTTATCTTCGCTGATAACATGCATATCAGTAGCCCGGAATACCTCCGGTCGATGAGCTGACTCTCTTCGAATCGGTTCGCAATTTATCATCTGTTGATCATAAAAGAAAACTCACCAAATGATTGTTTTATGAAGGGGCTTTGGGCAGAGAGAGGGTATTAAACCATAGAGGGTATTAATACCCTCATTTATAAAAAATTTGGCTTTCCACGATCGATATATGCGTATCTAAGGGAAACTTGTATAGAGAACGCAAGGTGACTTTAAAAATTTCAAATTTTTCATAATTGATCAGATATTTTTTTGAAGAATATTTTCCATTTTTACTTGTTCTTTCGGATCTGTTTAATTGGTCTTTGTTGTTCAATCAACGTGAAGATTACGTTAAGTAGGTGAGAATGGAGAATGAAATATAAGTTCTCGGGATTTATGAGTAAGGAAGTATGGCGCATGTTTTTATGCTTTGATATGATGATAGGTTGTCTTGGAATAGAATCATTCAACATCATTTTGTTTTTCTAGATACGGCAAGCAAGGTCCGGTCAAATACGGGAATGTTTTGTCGGTTTCATGGACGCTATTCAAAACGGCACAACGCTACAAAGAAGCAATTGAAAAACTCGATCTCCAACCGCTTTGTCAAGAAATTCTCTCATCTAAACTGCCAACTAAACTTATTTAAAATCTTTTTTTTTCCTCTATCCTCCTTATACTTCATTTTATCATTGTACCATATATAATATTTATTATCATTTTTGTTTGACTGTTTTATTTTCAAGAAAATCATTGAAAAATTTATGGCAAATTTTCAATGGAAACATAAAAAAATAAAGATGCAAAGGACAAATTCGAAAGGATTCCATTTTTTCTCAGCTAGCTACCAAAAGCACTGGAGAGGAAAATTTTATAAGAACGAAATGAGCATAAAAAATAACGATATTCTACGTTTTTGCGATTACTTTTTGCCAGTATACTTATAAGATTGCCTCTGTTTTCCTTAATGATCACTTATGTAAATCGGCCATTCGGCTAAATGCGCATCAATTTATGCAAATGAAATGAAATTCCATCTTATTTCTCATTGACTGTCTAAATGGAGGACAAACTATTCGACGGTTATGCAGACTCATTAAAGCCATCTTCTTAGAGTATTTTAAATGTTAGGCAAATCTTTTTATCATTTATATTATTTTAAACATCATTTGGTGATATTGTATATACGTGTACTGTTTTCTGTACCTATACTTCATGCTACCGTATCTATATGTATCGGTTATGTTCCTCTAAATACCTTTTCGTAGTACTTTATACACATTTATTAGTTTGCAACACTCCAAGCATCATAAAATCAGGGTGACAAAATAGGTTATCATTGTTGACAAATTTATTCCAAGTGTCAGTGATAAGACTCATTTTTCAAAAATGTTTTATGCAAGTTTTTGAATCGTCTTTCGCCCCCTCCATCCTCCGTTAACCCCTCCCAATTGGTTTCAAGCGTTTTTCTTTTTTGAATTGAATTTTGTCAACCCTCTAAACGTTTCATTTCCACAAAGCTCAAACTAAAAGTTCTCATATATGTTGTTTTGACGCTTCTACTAAAGCGAGAATAGACAAAGACTTTTTAGTTTTTCTTGTTGGCCCTAAAGAGATGGTTTAGTGCTTTTCATCTTCGTCCACTTTTATGCTATAGCTTCGTTCTCGCATTCGAAAACAACGCGGATATGTCATAACCATAGGGTGGAATCACCTCTGTAGAATCATCCATGGGTGGAATCACCCATAATCACCTCTGCATTATGCTAATATGGGCAATCTATTTTCTACATATACTAAAAGCGAATTTTTAGTGAAAAGATTAAATGAGAAAGCGTCCCGAATATGGAACCTTCTTAGCATATTAAATTATCCAGAGTCTTAGGGACACCTGTATTAGATATTATCAATTATATATTTTCTCTCAAATTTACGAGTTTTCTAAAACTGTAGGCTTAAAAGGGAAATAAATCGACAGGTTTTTCGCTAATTAATTGTACCGATATTTTTTCTTCCCATTTGAATGTTGCATATTCAATTGTATTCCTTGTTTGAAAAATGTGAAGCGGTTGTCATTTAGTGTATGAATCTGACAACGATAGTTTTTCAGCCTCTATGATGGCTTTATTTTTTGGTTTTATTTCTGCGTTTTTTTTTTTGTTGATCTATGCTCAGCGAGTATTCTTTTTGTGATAAAAGGGGGAAGAAGCGGAAAGTTTTTCTATAACCGTATCCATTTTACCGTTCGTTTTTTCGGAACGGGCTTGATGAAGAACTTATAAAAAGTTTAATTTTTTTTTCGAAATTCACCAAAAGTTCTTGTGCGGAAAATTTAGCGAAAAAAAAAGACTGATCGGAAAACTTTGGAAACTGTTTTAATTGATCAGAGATTCTCTAATGCGGTTTGGCTATTCTTCGCTATGAACTGAGAGTTCACAATACATGTAATGTTTTTAGTATTAACGTTTCAGCGTGGGTTGAGGAGGCGAGAAAATTTCATGGCAAAATAAGTGAACACTCTATTCAATGATGAATGACTTATCACATGCCAATCCGTTGATATAACCGCTTACCATAGATTGTTCCATCTCAAAGTATCAATTGTATGGTTCAACAGTAAAACACAGTATCAAACCCCCAGTGTTTTCTGTCTTAAAACAGCTAATAAGTGATACAGCTATATATTATTTCCATAAACGGGTACTGGAATTATGCTTTTTAAGTCTTTGTGTTTGTACTGAACCGAATGAAGATTTTTTGAACTTGCGTGCCTTGTAAAACAATCGAACCAACATAAGACGAGCTGTCTGTTATGAACGAATCATTCATGCAGCGTTTGATTTGAGCCGTGCGAAACGTGCGACGCCATTAAGTATACATACAGCGATGTTTCTCTTTGGGAACTGTTCTGTTCTGTTCCAGCTAATGATACCAACGTACCAGATTTTTTGGTGGCATACTGTACTTGTACTTCCCTTCGAAAAATGGTATTATACTGTACAAATATCGCCTCCTGAAAAAACGGATCGTGCGATACCTATACTGTACTTGGCGGCCGAAATATGGTACGATGCTGTACCAGGTATTTTGGCCCAAAAAGCACGATACCAATACTGTACTTTTGGTACCTGTGGTTCTTCTTGCCATGCATGAACAAAAGAGCATGGATTACTTTATCGATAAGTAAAATAAAGCAAAACTGTGCGAGCCAACGGACAGAAGATAATGACCAGTGGTGAAACGGCGAAAAAGAACGCCTGGCAAATCTTACATGAAAAATGAATCATGTCCTCAATAATGCCCTGCAGCATCCGCAGTTCCAGAGGATGCTGCAGGGCATTATTAAGTTCAGGCCGGACCTTGCATGGAGCCGTTCAGCCGCTAGCCGTGTCTTCCTGAACTTCCCAACCAGCCTTATCAATGCATCGACCTCCGCACGGCATCCGGACGCCTTCAGACCGTATGCCAGCGCTAGCTGCAGCGTGTGAGCCGTGCAACTCAGTCTTTTCGGAAATCGCATATCGAGCCCAATTTTTCTGTCCGCCTCTTCGAAATCGTCAATTTCGTCCTCGCCGAAGTCAAGCAGGTCACCGTCGGAGCAAGTAGAAGCGTTGTCATCTTCGCCGCTTCAGATGCTTACTGCTGTTACCTCTTCGCAGCCTGCGTTTCCTGTTTCATCGTGCAGCACCTCGAAACCCAAAAACGCATTTTTGAGAGATCCGCCTCCTATATAATGGATCGTTGCAGCAATGAACGAATCCTTGATACACCTTCCGCTCCAGATGTCAACGGCGACTGATGCTCCAGCAGATCCTCCCACTTCCCGCGCCTATCAGTTCGCGCCCATCACACCTCGGACACTTATAGCCTCCCTGAACCACCTCGTAAAACTGCCACATAGGGTGAGACAGGGTACGAGATCTGCCTTGCTGCAGTGCAGTTTCGGGCTCACCCATTTCGATTGTATCTGAAGTCAGCGGCAGGTAACTCCTCGCCATCGGTCAACTGTCGCGACGCGTCGGGAACCGACGATGAAGTTTAAAACTGTAGGAGCGCGGTAACGATAATCTGCATCTCCCGCTAGTGAAGTACATTTTAAGCACAAGTACAGTCAAAATTTGGCACGATGTACTTGTGCTTTTTTCCAAAAAATCGGTAGGATACTGTACTTGTACCACCCCTCGAAAAATCGCACTGTACTATACTTATACTCTGCTTGCGGTTTTAAAATTGGTACGATACTGTACTATACCTGGTATAAGTACAAGTACAGTACGAAAAGTATTATACTTTTTGGTACGATGGCATCACTAGTTCCAGCCAACCTTTTCTTCCTTCTGTTCCAGGCAACCATTTTTTTTCCAGCCTTTCTGATCTACGATTTTTTTTCTTGACTGTTCCGTCTAGTTCCATGAAAGAGAAGCAGAAGTGAGTTCAAGTAATAAAACGACATCACAAATACCGCCTTACCATAATCGAAAGCTTCCATAGAATTTAATTTTCAAATGTTTCTACAGGTTGCATTGATTACATGCAAAGCAGCAAATTCTGCAAGCTGTTGTTTAAATCATGCTAACAAGCCTTCCTTCCTCCATTTCCATCCCAAATGAGAAGAGAGAGGCTAAGCAACAAACAAAGCACAAAAAAACATTGGAAAGCTTTAGATTATGGTACTTTAGCATTAGTGATGTCGCTGTTCCTTGAATTCTTTTTCTATTCCTATTCCTTGCAAGTGGACAGAACAATAAAGAAAAATTCTAATAGAACGCAACTACTGAACAAAGTAGACAAAAGTAGCACCGGTAAGAATAAGCGATTTAATTAATTTCAAATTAATTAGGGATTAGAATTAATTAAATAATAATTTCCGAACAACCGACTTAATGAAAGAAAATCCTGTGAATTGTCAAAGGAAAAGCGGATGAAAATGCAATCAATCAATCAATCAATTTCATGGCGTTTTTCCTTCTCCAAGCGCATTCAATATTTGTTAGCTATGGAAAAGCAACAATGTTTAGGTGATTGATTTCTGTTGTTCAAAACTTTTACAAGAGGCTCGCAAAAATTTCGCTAAAAATAGTAACCTAAAAAAATTTTGTTCCAAAAAATTAGCAAATCTTTCTCTAGGAGCAATCACTAGTAAAAATTGTTAGTAAAAATTATTAGTAAAAATTGTCGAAAATTCGGGAACGGATTTTGCCATGCGGAATCATCGGAATGGAGTTTTGAAGAGAACTTTCATAACTTAACCCAACGAATAGTTACTCAGTTTTTTTCATATTGAAGTTTATAAGATGAAAGAATTTATGAACGCTCGATATTTGTGTCGCTTCTATGCAGCGTTAATGACTAACCTAGCATAAGTAGTACATGTGCTATGCGCTTTGCTGATGGTATTTGCCATACTAAATAGGATGTGCTAAAAATCGTGATTTTTTGAAATTCCGTTCTAATTTTTCTGAGTTATTATTCATTGTTTGCGTATGATGGCAACAGCGCGAGGCGAAACACTTCGGAGTAATTTTGTACGAAGCATAGATTGTTGAGAATGAGGAATATTGGGAAGTTATGGAAAGTAGCTTTTTTAAAGGTACCTGTCTATTCAAGGAAACGTCCTATTTTTATCGATAAAACGAGACCCCCTAATTTTTCTCTCAGAAACTGTCGAGATTACTAATGATTCCTCGTTTTTCTATAAAAATATAAGTGATCGCCAAATTTCTGAACAAATAGTGACAAAAATAAATCGATTTTCTCTTTGGTGGAAAAGTTACCAGAATTGGTCAACTGTAACAGTTGATTGGTTCGTAGAGAGATTATTGAACGTAATGAGCGGATCATCTGCGGATCATCTGTTCCTTTAAGACAAAAAAAAACCTAACTGTTTACTGGGAAAAGTATGAAGCTTGCTGAATCGACCACACCTACTGGAGCGAGGAAAACACTGGATCATAAATCAACTAGCCTTTTCTGGTTAGGAATATCGAACTTTCCAGGCAAACTTATTGGTGGTTGATGGAGCAAAAACAAGTTATTAAATTTTTACTAATTATTTGCCGACGATTAGGGGAAACTTCAATAAAGACATTTTTTTGGAGGGGTATCGGTTTTTGGTATTGGGTAATTTTTACTGAAATTTACAGATTTTAAAATGAATTTTACTGAAATTACTGAAATTAGTGACATTTACAGAATGTTTTTCTCAGAAAAAAAAGTGCAAATTTCTGGATGGGACATTGTTTTTGTAAGGAAATCAAACAGTATCCAAACAAAGGTATCTCTTTCCGTACAAATAACGAACGCATATGCCTGACGAAATGTGCATTTAATCAACAATATTCGTATAAGGTAGATTGTAGTTGAGACCGTATATGTTTTTAACATTTATGGCTTTGATATCCTTTAGTCGTCACTCGAATATAAGCATTTCACCGTTTTTTGTGAATTAGATCAAGGTTTATTTAAAGTTGAATTTCTTCCAACCACATGCATTTAGCAACAACGTTAAATGTTACAATCTTTTTTAACTGTTCATTCTGAGAGGGAATATTTAGAGAGAATGGTATATGGTTATAGAGTTGTATGCGACATCACTATAGCTGTCAAGTGGTCATGCAATTTAGCGCAGTGTGTCTCGCCTTCGAGCTAGCGTTGGAAGTGAATCACGCAGATAAACATGGGCAGTCGATGCCAAAATATTGGCTGCCTTAGGACGGACGACTGACTATTCGATGACGCACAAGATGACATACGGGCCCACCATCGAGGGCGACAAACTCCCTCTTTGTGCGCTCCTTTGTGCACAGCGTGCAGTATGTGTTCGTAGCTACTCGATCCTTTTATTTGTCTTTAACATTTCGCTACTCTGCTTTATTTTTTGTATTTACCGTGTAGAAGAGAAACACTTTATACGCTTATAATACCCTGTTACGTGATATAGTTTGGGACGGACCTTTCATATGCCACTGCCCCCATAGGTTTGACCCTGTTGAGGTATTGGAAAGGGAAGAAAATCGCCGACGAGAACGCACTTTTTTTATCTCGCCTCACCCGTCATCAAAAGAAAGTGGCATGGCTTCATTTAAGATTTCAGAGATTTGAGCATCTAAAGGTCTTGGCTGATTGTTAATATTACGAATTCTGGATCCTATTCACGGGAAACTGTTTGTCTGGATAACCTACAGAGATCAGTGAAAAAATGTGGGGTTTTGGAAGAAAATAGGAAAAAAATCTCACTAATAAAGGTTGATTTAATTTTTCATTAATTAACACTAATTAGTCATGATAGGACTTAAGGGTTTTCTTATTGCGAAAATACAGAACTCTCATTAAATAACAAAAAAATCTCTTCATAGCGAGACCCGACGGAGGATGTTGAAATATGAATATTCAAATTTTATCCGACTTAATTCCAATAAATATTCGGTTTTATGCGCTTTTGCAAATTGAGAATTTGCAAAAGCGCGTTGTGGTTACATCATGTCTATGCGCATTCGTCTTTAGTATGCGTCCATTTGTTCATCTGCCTTACACTTTCAACTCTGTAAGCGCTGGTCCTACAGAAACGAAACACGATAGATATCATCTGTACCCTAGAGCGACCCTCGACACTCAATTTCAGGCTGGTCCCTCTACTTTTGAAGACGTTATGACCCCTTAAAAAGAGTGAAAAAGTTTGAATGCCTTTTCAACTGGTCGGATTACATATATCATCGACTGTCGGAGAAAAACGATTCTTCAGCAGATTGATCATTTTATGAGCCGATCGCGTTTGATTGTTCTTTATATGTAAGTGGTTTATGTGACCGATTGGGTTGTGATTAGTCAGACCTGTGGCATGCCTTCTCACTTGATCTGTGACCCGACCACTCGAATGGGCAGTACCACCGGTTAACGGTTTTTAGTTCATCACTGTAGCTCCCCGCTGGATCGAAGGAATGGCTTCAAATCGGGTGTAGGAATCGGCACTAGGCTGTAGACAATGCCTAATAAATTTCTTATAGCTCTGGCTTCAATAATGACCCGGCTGGAAGTGCTGTACGTACAAACACATATACAGACCTGTAATATGCTTTGCGGGCTGCAAATTTGCTAAGGTGCATGAAAGCAATGAAATTTTTTTAAATATTAATTTTCTACGTTTTTCGACGATAAAGGAAGCAGAACTATTTGGATAGGTGCCTTCAAACATCAAAACATTTCTACCAAATTAGGCCTAATACTGTCGTTTCTTTCCTTTCTCACCACCTCATCCATACAATACTTGAATGGTTTATATTAGCTATTCGTATAAAATAAGCGTGCCACTCATTAAATGCTGCATGTTCTAAAAGAAGAAAAAACATTACTAAGAATAGCCAGTAAGCAGTTATTGAATTGCGTTCCCTAAGTGCAACTGTCATACTCATAATTCACCGAAGAAACACAACAGTTGTGGATAGCAATGAAAGCAACTGGATCACCTGATCGAGAAAACTGCTCACATCTCTTGAACTCGTTGTTTGCTTAATATATCGCTGCGTAACGTGTACATGCTCGATCGGTTTTCGCTTTCGAAAGAAGAGTTGTTTGTTTCCCGTTTTTCAGCACTTTTTTCCACACTCATTATCGTTTTTATTAATTAGAGAAATCTATGTTCTATTTGGTAAGCATGAGGTTAATGCGACAAAAAAAACAAGTTTTATTCCAAGTTTTATTCTTCTAAAAGGCCAGCTCAGAAACCAGTGAACGATTGACGAAGAAAGGAACTGGTTAGGTATCCGAGTCTAATTCTTTGTTATTTGAAGACGTCTTTTTATAAAAAAAAACACTTTTAGAAGTGCTCATTTGAAAACTAATCCTATTGCTTTATAGCTTCCCTTCTCTTTTGTTTCCCTCCTGAATAAGGTAGATGACGTTTACTGCTTTAAAGATCTCACAATATCTGACATATTCAGTTTTAAAAAAAGTTAATTATAAGTTACTATTCAAGAGCGAATATTAATGCGCTCATTTAAACAATATAACAAACTTTACTTTTAACTTTTAAATCTTACTTACTTATAGGAACGTTATTTGTTGCAATCTTGCTTTCCTTTCGATGTTTGTCTATCAATGTCTCAACGATCTAAGTTAAGTGTTTAGATTAAAATTTCGCTTTTCAGAGATTATTACCGCTTTTTTTCGGAATGGGTTCATCGTCTTGTTATGTTCATTTCTATTAACGTCTACAATCGTTGTTCATTTATGGGTTAGTGGTTTTTTGCGCATTCATTCAATCATTCTAACGTAGAGTTTCTTGCTTTAAAATTATTGAGAAAGATTTTTTATTTTTGTTTTAAGATTATTTTTGAGAGAAATTCCATTGCTTGAAGAGCAGTGGAAAAACAATTTAGGGTAAAAATATGCTTACGCAAATTCATTGCGATTTACAAAAAACTTTACCAAATGTGTTGCTCGAATTTTTTGAGTTTTAAATTCTCTATGAGCATTCGTAATCTATAAGATCGGAATATGCACATCTCGTTCATGAACGACCAGCGCCGTCTTCATTATGCCGTTTCGCGCAAACGACACCATCTCATTAGACATTCATGTAGGCTTGCTTGCATGTGTTATGCTAATTGCGTAAAGTTAATCTGCATACCTACTTCGGAGACGTTATTGATGTGTGCAAGTTATTGTTCACTGATGAACCAAAGGCTAATGGTTAACCGAGTGGTTAACGCTTGTATTCTTCGGTTACCTTTAACAAGTAATAACTGTAATTGTTTAACACTTGTCGATCAAATGTATAGAATTTTGACTGATCGCATTTTTATATGAACGATTTTATGCGTTTACGATGAATGCTGTTTCGGCTAGTTAGCTAATTGTAAAACCTTTTTTTTGCTCGAACGGCTCAATTCTCTTATATCTGTACTCGGAATATTTTGTACCATTCTCAAGGCTTTTTTCTTTCATCAACATCTAGAAGGTTCATCTTGAGGGATAGGTTACAGTGGTGTAAATGAATAGGAATAGAACAGCTTGTCCAATGTTGATTCATTTTGGCCTATGGAACGTTTGCAGAGTGCGAGATTGCGGTTTCGAGTTACTGCGATGGTCATCAAAGCGGTGACATGCCAAGCGAACTGACCACACTATGTGATGAACTTCCCACAAGGTTAGATTCTTCGAGTAAAATCCTTTCCATAACTGGGCCCAATAGAAATCACTTTTGAGTACTGCTTTTTTATAGCAGTGACACGGAGGACTGGATCTTGAAAACAACATGAACTCCCTTTCATGTGAAGGTCGCCAGTTTGGGTTCTTCGTGATAAGCATATGGGAAATAGGGACTCAGAAGGTGCGAGCCTAACTAGTATTTAGAGTTGCGTAGTAGGACAGCCAGGAAACCCCTCCCTTTGATGGCCACTCTCGTGAAAACATCTCAAGTGCAAGCGTCTTAAAGTAGGAATTTCTCCTCGCTCCTCTCCCCCCCTCCTTCCCACTTCCTTTGATTAAAGTGCTTTACATGGAAAGTATATATACAAAATATGCACTTAGTTTTTAGTAACGAACTTCCTTCGTATGCATTCGTTATATCGGCGATGCTATTTGTGCTGATATCGGCCGAAATGGTAATGATTCTTTTCGCACTTTGGATCAAATACACAGAAGATAAGTGGTGGGAGCACGAGAACGATAGTACGCAAGCAAGCGCTAACAGTCGATGAGATTTTGCTGTATATGTATATATGTTCTTGTATAAAGCCCGGCGATCTTTTGTTTTTAAGCGTAAGTAAATCTGGGACAGATTTTAAATAGAAGCATTTCACTGAACGAAGATATGCAATAGTCAAAAAAATGGGACCTCCAATTTTGTCTTTTTTCTGTTCTACCAAACCTTACTTGTTCGGCTCGTTGGTAGAACTGCTGCTTTCGTTTGACTGTGCGTTTATTTGAAGTACCATAGGGATTTGTTTGACTTGTCTGAGCAAGTACAAAAAGATGAAGAGAATATATAGAATTTATGGTTGCAGCGAACATGGTTTTGTTGTTGAGTATTTTACAAAACACAAATGACAATAGGAAAATTACTCGTACGCGCACAATAAGTATTTGTGATATGCCCGTATATATCGTAATAGAAACCGGTAACAGAAACAGTAATAGTAACAGCGAGGGAAAAAAACGTTTGGCAAATTATGATAAAGAAGCGAATAATGCACAATATTTTGTTTAAGCTTGTCCCCTTGAAAAGTTGCCATTCTTGTACTTGCTGAAACTTTTATTATTGTTTGCTTTTTTAAAAACTACACATTGGTATTGCAAAATGAAATGTACAGCTATGAGTGAGCTTATAAAAGTTGTTTATGTGGGCCAATGGAGAGGATACGAGAGAGAGTTGGAGTGAGGTATGGCTGTGTGTGTTCCTGTAATGAAGATGCATAGATGGAAAAATCAGTTATTGTGCACAAATGCATAAAATTACGAGTCTAGTTCGTCGCTGTGTTATGGCTACCCATCCAATAAGTAATGAAGTGTTCGCAACTGAACAAAATATATTGTTCGTTTTTGTGCACTAGAGATGTTTGCAGTGATATATGATTGTTGATATTGATTGATAGCGCATTGAGGGTTTGACATGCTTCATATGTTTGGCATATGTTTCAATTTTAGATTTGTCGCATTTTTGTTTATGAATTAAATCTATGCATAGTGCAGAGTATGAATGAATTGTACAATGAGATTGTGTTGAGTTGCGTTTGTAACACTTAGAGTTGTTCTCGAGTTTATGTGCCTCCTTATTGGTCGTAATGCAGCTTGAATCTCGGACTTATTTTCATTTGGTCACAAATTTCTATTATGAAAACTCTTTAAGACTAGTAGAAATATGTTTTATTGACCTGGTTTTATGGAGCATTATATATGAAACAAAGAAAAGTAATGCATATCTGGAGGACGAAATGAGACGACCAATGAGGTGAAAGGTGAGGGGTGAAGGGCCAAGAAGCGGCTGGAAAAAACAGTTGCCGAGGTTATTTTCATGGATGCGCCACTGGGGGTTCGAAGCACTGCACTTGTGTATTGCTTGCAGTGTTTAATTCCACGGAGTACAATTCATCGCGCGCAACTGCAGTCGGCTCATTATCTTAAAAATCTACAATATGGAAAATGTAAAATTCTAAGCACATACGCTTAGCAGATGCATTTTTCCGCCATGTGATCGCAGTAAATTTTGCCGATTACCCGGATATAAACAACGCAAGGTTGCTTAGAAAGCAGTGAAAGTTTAATTTAAAATGAATCATGCAAAGCGATAACGAGGAGTTATAGACCGCTGTCGTCTGATGGCTCTACGTAGCAAACGCACACCTCATAAACAGAAGGATGGCAGACGCATACACACGCCGCTGTTACTTCTGCAGAAATTTCAGTTTGAAGAATGCATCCGTATAACCCTCTCCAACACCTCGATTGAGCCACACATCACGTACTACTGAGCTGAGCTTTTTTTTATTTATCATTATGCTTACGACTGAGGGGTATCGCCTCGATGGCCTGAAAGCTCCAAGGCCCCGCACTCACTCGAACTCGGATCTTTTGCATATCCCGCGGCTCTGACATCTGCTCCTACCAGAACCTCTGATCCACAAGCCTCTCCCCATTTCAGGAACTCCTAACGGTTTCAACTCAGGATCTGGGAGCTCCCTAGACCCACCCAATAATCCCGATTGTTCATAAGCAGCAGTTCTACCACGCCATATAATATATCCTACGAGTACAATCACAATAAATAATCTACAAATGGTTACCAAGCCTCTCTCATTTCAATCGTTCAGTAGGCTTAAAAAACGGAATTTTTCAAAAGGCTAGCTCTGGATCAGTGGTGGAATCCATGAGATAATTTCCACTCCAGATAGATCAGTTCGATATTTTCCTCGTAGTCCACAACACACATTTCGACATCATCTTACAACATGAGTCAGATATTTTGAAAATTTCATTTGAACGTCATTTCGTACACCATAAGATGCCACAGCCATCCTAACATGATTCAGCGAAAAAACTCTCCAAAATAATAGCCAGATATTCGTACAAAGCCATTACCATATGCGCTGCAGAACATTTATTCGATTTGGATTTCATTCAAAAATTGAATAGCAAATTTCCCGAATTTTGCCCACCGATGCATACAATGCCATCATGCCTACTGAACAAGAAGACAAAAATTGCACAGTACGTATATACCAAAAATGCATTCAAAGCATCCGATTCATAATGACTACATAATACAAAAAAAAAAAAACGTACAGCAGCAATCACCGTTGAATCAACAAACTGACTGATCTGACAACTGTAAAATTTTTCAAAACAACACGAATTAAAAGTCCGAAACTCTGCTTCACTGGTCCTAAACTCAACAGTTCAACGGATATAGCACGGGAACGGAATCATGAAAGTCATGAACTCGTATCTTGCCGCCGGCTAAACGTTTACATGCATTTGTTTTGATCGCTTCTCGTATTCAACCAATCTCACTTAACGTCAACCCGAATATCGATCATTCACGTTCAGCGGTATCTATGTGAATAAAGGCGCAACCATCACACACAGCAACAAAAAAAAACAAACGCACATCTAACAACGATACATGACTAATGCTGCCCAGAAGAGCCGTCACATACAACAAAACATTCCATTAAGACAGCTAATCCACTGAGAACTTCGATACTTCCCATTTCTTGCTCTATCCCATTTCCTCAATAACAGCCTTCAAAGCATCATAATGACTACATAATACAAAAAAAAAAAAAACGTACAGCAGCAATCACCGTTGAATCAACAAACTGACTGATTTGACAACTGCAAAATTAAAGTCCGAAACTCTGCTTCACTGGTCCTAAACTCAACAGTTCAACGGATATAGCACGGGAACGGAATCATGAAAGTCATGAACTCGTATCTTGCCGCCGGCTAAACGTTTACATGCATTTGTTTTGATCGCTTCTCGTATTCAACCAATCTCACTTAACGTCAACCCGAATATCGATCATTCACGTTCAGCGGTATCTATGTGAATAAAGGCGCAACCATCACATACAGCAACAAAAAAAAAAAAACGCACATCTAACAACGATACATGACTAATGCTGCCCAGAAGAGCCGTCACATACAACAAAACATTCCATTAAGACAGCTAATCCACTGAGAACTTCGATACTTCCCATTTCTTGCTCTATCCCATTTCCTCAATAACAGCCACATATTTTTCATTAGCTGCTTAATTAGCAGCTTTCAAGACGACCAAAACTTACATTTCCCCTAATTTCGATAAAATCGGAACAACTCTTTCATCTCCCACTCCCCCTACTTAAACAAATCCCCATAACACTACCGAATCAGACCTGCATTAAAAATATGACAAAGCAAAACTATTTTCATGCTTAGCGAAAGTAATACAACAAGTTAAGTCTAATGAAGAAAACGTTACATAGCAAAACAGTTCCGAGCACAACTGAGAGACGATACAGGCGAAAATGTGATTAACCGAAACACGAAAAGAAACCCCCAGAATGTATCTAAGTATTTTAAAAAAAATCACAAATATTCTTGGTATGGCTAATATCAGATACATTGGTAACTGCAAAAGAACATTTCCGAAACATGTATGATCCTCTCGGTTATATAAATATCACCCAAAAAGCCAATAAAATAGGCGATGTTTGCGTCGTGGAATACAACGGGAGGGGAGCGGGAAGGAACGACTGGTAAATTATGCCTCCTCAAATCACCCTCTTCAATGAGATCAGTAGCACAGCTCACAAATGTTATTCAAATAATGTTTCGCTTCCTCCTAAAATTCAAATAATGTTTCGCTTCCTCCTAAAATTCAAATAGTTTCGCTTCCTCCTAAACGTCGTTAAACCAAATTACTACTATTATCACAAAACTCTCATAACAATAAACAAAGAAACGATTTTGCAGGCGTCTGGCTCAACAACATCGCATAACTCTAAGCGATGTGACACGAGATTATGAATACAGCATAAAATATCAATCACTATCACTGATTAACTGATTTAGGATCGATTCAAATAAAATACGAACAATAAAAATTTTCCGCAACAAATCTTTAGAAATGTTTCAGCTCCCTCACATAAAAAGAAGACAATCCTAACAAAATTACGCAATAGGCTATCGCCCATCATACGACAAATGAAAAATCCCGATATAGGACATATTTCGCAAGGCAGCATGCTTGTCCCTTATACGAATCCACAACTGCATCGAATTCCCTACACGAGAATCCACTACACCTGCGTTCCC
>JPKZ01000958.1:67434-77508 GCA_000803305.1 Toxocara canis
CGCCTCTTCCCCCCTTCTCCATTCATTCTGAATCATCCCGGTGTCATCTTACTTTTGTACTTTTGTATGCTGCTCTATCACGGTGAATTACGCCAATTTACAGGGTCTAATTACTTTAAAACAATGGTACCTGGGAAGATATATAACAATCATTTCCAAGGTAAAGGCCAAACATACCTGAATTGCCGAAGGAAGAAAATCAAGTGAAATTAATTCCAGCAAACCAAAATGACATCGATGTCATAACCAATACAGCGATATTAAAAATGTCAAAAAGCGAACTGCGTCATTGCACCGTCATTTTACAGGTCAAGTCGGACAATATTTTGGCACGCAAGAGAACTCTTCTTGCTCCATGTAGGTGCCTCTCGCGGTATCACAAAAAAAAAGAAACAGACGTACGTGATAAGGGCAGTGCAGTGTTCGGCGTCGGGATTCCTGGCGAATTTCTCCCTAATATGCAATTCGGTATAGCGAAGTGCTTTCGCGTACGCGCGCGTCTGCTCCGCACTTTTACTTAACACTTTGTTGCCAACAGGAAGTGGCCCCTGAACGAGGCGGTATGTATAAAGTGCTCATGTAAACCAAGCAAAATGAATCAGGAAATAGGAATTCCGCTAAAAAAATGACCATGACATGGTTGTAACATGCTCACGTCATATCCTATAGGCAAGAAAACGACTTTAAGAGGGGAGGAAAGTTGACTTTCTACAAATAAAAACGTCCTGCGCGCGTGTGTATGTGTGGAATGCACTCGATTCTCAACCCCTCAGTTTGCTTCAATACTGTCATTTTCCCAGGAAGTTTCCATTCCTCGCAATTCGATCTTTCGAGCTGCTATTTCCCGAAAAGCACAGATTATAGCAAGCTACCACAGATCTTCATTCAGTGCCCTGAATTCTCTACAGGAAGTAGAAGCGACTAGCTTAATGTATTTGGTTCATCAGTCGTTGCGACTGCGAAGGGAATACACAAATAACGGTAGCAAGGATCATCTACAGAATGCGTGCAGCTTTGCAGCAAGATCGCAGCGCGCACTGAAACGGAACATCAATTCTGAAGCCCTATTAGCAATGCTGTTTGAAGCAGAATTCTCCTCTACGACAAAGGTAGATGAATTTTGCGCTCACTGAAACAACCGTGCGAGAGAGAATATGCTGAATATCTCCTCGCGATTACAACTTCCTCTAAACAAATCTGATAATGCACAAAATTCAGACGAATCACAGAATCTATCTGTCTGTCTGCAAAATATGCCATATGGTTTGCCACTTCTTGCACCTCTTTGTCTATATTTTGCATCTGGACAGCATCCGGCAATTTTGTACATCACTAGATTTGCGCGCTGAGTGAGTTACACGGTGACGGCATCTGGCATCTGGACAGCAACAGTTATAAAGTGCCAAAAACTTTGGAAAGAAGTCGATTAGCATGAGTGAAGACGATCATGAGTGCAAGCCAGAGCAATGTAACCGAGGTGATGAATTCACTATTCCCTTCGACAACAATTAGTAAAATTTAGAGCACCTTTACCTCCACACATGCATTCTTCCCATCTTACTATTTAGTCTCCAGATAGCGCGCGGGTCAGCCGGTTTGTGAAAAAAAAAAACGATAGCAAGCGGTGGACAACCACCTCAGAACCAAGCAAGAAATGAAGATGGTCCCTGTAACAGGTCAAACCAACGCTTACAACTTATAACTTGGCGAATGCAGGTAGCATATTTTGCTACTTCTGAGCAGTTCACAACTGCGAGCACTAATTGCTACGGTGATTTGCTAATAGAGTACTCGAAAAGGCTCCAGATATCAAGGCTTAGATACATATTGTGAAGACATGAAAGCAATTCCTCTGAAATCGAGTTTCTTCCTAAAAACGAAGTCAGCGCAAACCCCTTATACCCCCTCTTGTATGGCAAACTGAGATACTATAAGTTCCAGGGTTAAACATATTGGCTTTTAATAGCAAAACTGAAGCCAAAAGTCCATTACAATTAACAATAAGCTGTTAGTAAAAATTAACAGCTCTTTATATTTAAATGTTGTAAAGATTCAAAACAAACTCAACGAACTTTCAACACTCTGCCGAGTAACGAAAATCACGGCAATTTGCCTCCTCATTTTTCCTAGACACATCTCCAGAACAATGCAAAAGTGAGAGTGTGACTAAGAGACCTTTTCAGAGTGATCCATAAATTCGGCCAAATTAAGAATCGTCTGAATAATATCGGTGTGCCTGCTGCTGTCCAGTGCCATCTTTAAGTTCGTTTCGAGATCCTTTTGCTGGATTTCGTCCAGGTCAGTCCAAACAGACATGAATGCTGCGTTGAAAAGATCCCTGCAATAAGTCAATCCAACGCGTGTTACTAACAGTTTCTCGAAAGAGACAACTGGTAATAATGGAAGGAAACACGTTAAAAGCATTCGCTTCTGGATAACACGATTACATATAGAAACTGTTGATTTCTAGAAAAAGTTCCGTCAAATAAATCGCTGGTCTCATTTTTAAAAGTGCGTGCGGCAGCAGAGCATTTTATAACTGCGGCGGCAGTAGAGCACTTTATAACTGTGGCGGCAGTACAGCATTTTATAACTGTGGCGGCAGTAGAGCATTTTATAACTGTGGCGGCAGTAGAGCACTTTGTAAACTGTGGCGGCAATAGAGCATTTTATAACTGTGGCGGCGGTAGAGCATTTTATAACTGTGGCGGCAGTACAGCATTTTATAACTGTGGCGGCAGTACAGCATTTTATAACTGTGGCGGCAGTACAGTATTTTATAACTGTGGCGGCAGTAGAGCATTTTATAACTGCGGCGGCAGTAGAGCATTTTATAACTGCGGCGGCAGTAGAGCATTTTATAACTGTGGCGCCAGTAGAGCATTTTGTGGGCGGCAGTAGACCAGTAAAATCATGTAGGCCACGACTAGAACATGAGCTTTTTATCAGAACTACAACAGATCGATGAACACACAGAACGAGTTGCAATTCGGTTGACGTCACCTACGATGCCAAACACTGGCCATTTTATCAAACAGAAAGATAACGAATGAAGTCTCAAACTAGCAAGATGAATCCCCTCGAAAACAAACGTCCACCTTGCCGTTCAAAAACGCACTAAAATCGCCTCGCGGTTAAGATAGCCCACCAATGATGGCTGCGCCACGCACAGCTCGATTTGCGGGTTTCCTTCGAACCGCATCAGCAAAGACAATCGTACTGAAGCAAAACAAGCAAAGACAAGCTAGACATAAAACAGGCTTCTCCCTACAAATGAGTCGCGTCATTTCGTTTTACATACGACCAACTGTGCTTGCCTTCGCTACCACCTAATGATAGCCACTGTGGAAGTAATCAACTTGTTGCACTTTATGGCACGGATTTATTTTACTAAAACAGCCACGATAAACCATTAACAACAATTAAGAAATAATAATAACGGCAAAACAAAAACCAACTTTGCCAAAGGCTGGTGCATATCGGCAAGTGGCGCGCATGCGCGCAAAGCGGCCGATGGAGTCTGTCGAATGAACTGTATTCGCAGCAATAGCAGCCACTGATCCCAATCCTGAACTCAGCCCTTCCATTTCTTTCAGTTACATTGAACAACATCAAAATGCCAAATTCCAAGGTTGTTTTAAAAATTAGACATTGAATTTAGCAAATATTATATCCCACATTTACCGGCTCAAGATTCGCTGAAAGCCGACGTAAAATACTACTGGTCAGCTTCAGAAAAACATCCAACAACCTAAAACTGTTCCACTTATAAGCCCCTTTTTTAAACAACAAATACAAAGAGGGGTGAGAGCTTGGGCACCAGAACAAATCGATCTACACATTTTTCGAAAGCAGACGTTAGAAGATGTTGCATTTGCAGCATTTAAGGGAACACGTTTCTTGTCATGAGCCGCTATCAAAAAATTGAAAACTTCAGAGCTCGAGAAATATAGAAGCATATATGAGCATTTCCGAGCACGGTGCATCGAGTAAGCACACGAATAAATCGAAAGTGAAAATTATGTTGCGTAAAGTTGGCATCTACATTTAAAATATAACCTCTCGCTAACATTCCACATTTCAAGGATTATAAACAGGACTTCATAAGTGACGAGACGACACTAGAAAATTATTTAAAAAATTAGAAAAACAAATGCCGTTTGATGTCCGTCCCTACTCAGTTAATCCATAAGTTATTTTTTTCGCTTTATTTTGACAAAACCTTTCTGATCCAACATAACAAAATCCGCTCAGTAACCGAATTTTCCGAAATGCAGTGAGATCGGAAACTTTTTCCTGCAAGAGGAAGGTGAGGCGGGATGCAAGACAAGCAAGGTGAATTAAGTAGTCTTAAAGAAATGAAGAATAGCTGGAAATAATTTAAGTTAAAATAAATCAATCGAATGGAATTTTAAGAATGTAAAATATGGCGAAGCGAACAGTACTGCTTTATGTTAAGCAAGCGAAGGGAGATTAAAAATTTTATAAATGAGGTGGGCCTAACATCTCTGAAGTAAAGTCAGTGAAGTGAGCCAAAAATTTCTAGCATCATGTCGGCAAGATAAACCAACAGGACAAGTTGGCGAAAGACGAACGAAACAAGACGTATTTTTTGGAACGTTAGGCCTGGCCGGGGGTTATATTCCAGCTGGTAACGCTATAGTACTGCAGTATCAGACAAGTCATCTCTTGCTAGATGCTATGGTACTGAGTTAGATAAGGTTACCATCGTTCTCAAACTGCCACTGCGGAAGATGGGTGCTATCAGAGCCCCGAAGACAAAAAAAAAAGGTCTTTTTCGGAGCCCAGAGCAGGTCACTATGAAATGGTAGCTTGAGACTACCACGAACTGTCACATAAGTAACTTGAAATTATCAGGATAATGCTCTCAGCGGATTTAGATAGCCGGAAGCTGCCATGTGCGCGCCGGCAACCACACAAGCAGTCAATGGCAACCGAAATCGGCTTTTGACGATCTAAGGCAAATTTCAGCTGGAGCCAAAATTATTTCCTTTCGTTTTTAATGCTAGCTGCGAGGATCGAATCTCCGTGCCAACCTGGAAACAAAGAGTAGAGAGAAGAGGCGAAAGGAGAAAGTGGCAGAAGTAGAGGGGTACAGGAGAGGAGGACGAAGTCTCGAACAGGCCCCCACGTATGCCTGCAACTATACGTAACGAAAACTAGCCTCCTTTGAAACGAGTTGTGAAACACTCCAGGTTTTCTTCAGCACATCGAAGTTGATCCGTTGACCCTTCTCCAATCTTGCAAAGGCCGCCTGAATGGTCGGCCTGGAGACCGCAATACCAAACGCAGCAGGCTTTGGAGGCGCTGCCGCGCTGCCTTTATCCAGCTGAGCCATCAATCTTAACCAAAAAGCTTTAATACAAACATCTCTTCGCACTAATGGCGGAACCTCACTGATAACAACAGCAAAATTGCTTTATATTTATGGAACTATAGGATATAGCATCAGCGAAAAAGTTCTTTAGGGCGCTCATCATCCAAAACTGTTTACTTTGTTTTCTTCGATGCCAGATGCGACGACCGAATCCCTGTGCCAGCTTGGAAAAGTCTATGTGTCCTCTGAGAACAACTGAACCTAAAAAACCCGGTAAAGCGAAAAAAAATGCACATGATTCGTTCAAAAAAAAGGGAAACGGCATGAACCCTGATTCCGCAAGATACAAAATAATGTCAACCACTTCTGCGAGGCAGACTAGGAAAACGTCAGATTTCGAGGGGTCAGTTATAGCTAGCTGCTTTTTCAGGAAACTACGGGTGAAAAGTAAAACGCCAAGCATGACGGCTTCTGTCTCGAGCTATGGATTATTAAATCCTCGGAACACCATTAGAAATGTCGCAATATGAACATTCCGATAATCAATATTACTAAACTGATGTCGAGCACTATCAGCAATAACAGAGATATTCAGTAAACATTCGATTACCGAACTCGCCACCATGCTATCTTTTTACTGCACATTACCGATATCTGGAAGGTTAAGGAGGAATTTTTTAAAAAATCTCTTCTGCTGCAAGCCATCGAATGGATGCCTGCGAGAATGTATTCGTGGTTAGATGACACCCAGTGAAGGAACGTTCTTCAAATCGGACAGATGCATAGGGCCGCGCCACAACCTGAAGTAGTGAAACTTTGAACAAAGCCGAACAGATATCGCGAGCAACCGTACTCCCGTAAAACGACGAAATGAAGCCCCTTAAGAAGTCAGATAAATTACTTAACTTGGATCGACGTAAGGAAACATAGACTGACTTACTTGAAATACTCGTCAGACTGGAGACTATGACGCGCTAACGCACTGTCGACACTTGCTCGGAATACCATAAACTGCTTCCACATCTGAACACATCGGCACCATTATTCATCAACGAAGTACCTCATCATCTGACCGAAGGCACAGAATCAATATGGAATGAAATTCACGAATTGGCACTATAGCACCTCTCACGCTCTCTCTCTCTCTCGAAGAACGAGGAAACTGCGGACAAGGACCCTATTACTACCTTTAACGAAAGAACGAGCTGCGAGGATGGGAGGATGCCTCGTTTCCTAGCGTCACCTCCTCCCTCTCCCGCGTCGCTCTTTTATGCCGCAAAATTGGCAACCCTAGCCGCTCTAATCATTAGACTCATCGAAATTACTGCAACAAAGTGCAGTGCCAACCTGTCTGACGATTATGACGAGAAGACGCAACAATTTTGGCTGGAGGACATGCACGGAAATTGTCCTCAGCCAGACTTGCATGATTTGCGGTGCATGATCTGTGAGGCAGATCACCTTTAACTACCTTTAACTATTACTACCTTTAACGAAAGAACGAGCTGCGAGGAGGGGAGGATGCCTCGTTTCCTAGCGTCACCTCCTCCCTCTCCCGCGTCGCTCTTTTATGCCGCAAAATTGGCAACCCTAGCCGCTCTAATCATTAGACTCATCGAAATTACTGCAACAAAGTGCAGTGCCAACCTGTCTGACGATTATGACGAGAAGACGCAACAATTTGGGGGGAGGGAAGGAAGCGGCTAAGTAAACAACAACAAAAGAAATCTTTCGACGGTAAGGTGCTTGATCAGAAATTCTGGTGATATAAAATCAAGATGATAAGTGAACACATGGTTGACAATACAAGAATTCAGTGTACTGGTGAAGAACAGGAAGAGCAGCTATCGCCATTCATTTCACATACATCAACGTTGCCAGCCCATTTGTAAAACAGAAAGCAAAAAAAAAAAAATACCGCGCAAGTGAGACTACGGTCGACAGTTCTATCCGAGTAGAACACCTTCAACAGATAAGGACACAGCTCCGCAACATACGGCGCGAAGGAGGCTCCAAATGCAGCACCAACTTGCTGCATTACATTGATCACTGTTAATTTCATACCCGCATCCTCACTCCAAGCGTCCTGAGTACAACAATACGTAGTAGTACAAATGCGCCATTTCGATCAACAACAATCAAAAATTACAGCGCAATGCGGTATGCACGGTAAAATTATTCGCAAAATTTCGGCTCGGTAGGAAATACTCGACACTTACGTGGGAAAAAACATATTGAAGCATTAAACAAGAGACTGACACAATCATAACTTACGGTCCAGTAGACCGGCTATTTAAAATTCTTCCTAACAACACAAAGAGACCAAAAATGAAGTCACCTAGATTCTTCCATTAATATCACCAGTTTCATTTATGTCGATCCTTCTAATTCTCCGTACAGCGACATCGCATTGTTCCAGTGCAGTAAGATAGTGTTCTTATGTGATTCATCAGGACTATCTCCAAGGTAGTGCTAATAATCGCGGATTTAAAACCTCCTTCACGATTCTAAACTCATTCAATTCATCCATTCTCATTTAAGTTGAAGCTTTTATCAGAATTCTACTTGGCAGACCTTGTTACAGCCGAACGTGGCAAGCAGGAAACAATGTATCAGTTTACATAAACAGCGTATAACACATTCGCTGTTGAAAAAAAAAAGTGTTTTAACGCTGGGTGAACCTAGCTGCCGATAGGAAAAAATCAAATAGTAAGAGCAAAACCAACCCCAATGAGACAAAACAGCTTTGTCATATATGGCTTCATACTAACGCCGATCGTCGAAATAAGACTTGCTAACTGCTGCAAGAAATACTGGCGAAGATCGGGTCGAGAAGCATTCTGTGTCACATCGATCAGCTTAGGCATAACCTGCAACCAACTAAGGAAATTTTGCACACACTGAAACCAAGAGAGAACCATGTCCGCATACAGGACTTCAATCAGCAATGCTCCGCTTCCTGAGCTGAGTCACACCATTTCCAAGGGTGCCTCATTAACTCGCCAATAAAGAAAATGCGTGATATAAGACTGAGCTAACCTTGTCGACGTACTGAGAGCATTTAGGTCCAAGACTGCTGAAAATGGTGAGCAACGCTTGTATGATGTCCCTGTGGAGGTGATTCAGGGCTTCGTTGTTCAGCATCTGCATAAGATTCGCGATTGCAAATGCCGGGTAGAACTCTGCCAGCGTACAACGCTCATAATGGAACCACTGCACTATATCTGAAATAAGCATGCTCACATATGCGTTAAAACTGTTCGCTAATGTGGCCGTTCCCTCCAGCTAGAAAAGCACAGATGTGGCAACCAGGAAAAGTGGGAAGACACTGAAATCTGTCGTTGCAGTCAGAGTGTAAAGATGTTTCTAATGCATGCACACAACAAAGTGTGTTGAACCCAATATGCATAAAATGCCAAAAGTACAAACTCATACATGAGCGTACCGTCTCGCATATCAGAGCTGGCCGCTGCCGACGGAAGAGAGAGGGCCATCGAATTCGAAGTCACCGACGGCACCAAACCCATGAACACTTTATAAGTATACGGATCGAGCGCGCCTATTATGCCCAACACCTGAAATGCCAGTGCTGGTGACATATTAATCAAGTTTGTTATCTTGTTACGCCAGCAACAGCTTAACCGTTACGAAGCATTGAGTACCCTGAAATGTCACATGATCCGAAACATGGCTGCAAGGAAATGAAACGAAACATTGTTGTGACTTTGCTCTTTATCGCAATAAAAAAATCGCATATTCCCTTGGTTCCGTTTACTCATCTGTCATCCTGCCTGCATAATTCAATTAGAGACCCACTGAAGCGAATCGAATGAAATTCACATCATGGATAGCCTGATTCATGCTAAGTCTAAGATTCAAAAGCCATCCTTTACAGTTTAGATTCCTTTTGCTTTATGCCACAGCCATTCCTCCGTTTTCAACCTCGACAATTCGACCTCTGCCAGTGACAAAAATATTTGCAAAACGGAACATTAGACTAACGTGTATTTTATTCAAAATAAGTTTAGATTATTTCAACGCGACTGCGCCCATATTTGGTTGGGCAGGACAGCACCAGCATAAATAGGCTCCACAAACCGTCTCGCCGACAAACAATGAGCTAACTTTTAAAAATCTTTTGACCCATGTTTTCACCCTCAGCTCTTGTCGACTGCGGAAAAAAAAAGCGTATTCGCAGTTGCGATTCTAAATTAGCGAAAACAACATTAATAACAACAATCAGCTTGGACAGATGACTGCTTCTCCAATATGTCCAAGCTCATTGTTCTTATCAATGATGCCTTCTGTGATTTAGAATCCACTACTTCAGTAGTGCCGCAAGACTGAAGCATGAGGTTGCTACTCTTTAGTTTTTTTTCGTTAAGAGATAACTGTATGACCTTCAGAAACAGCACGCAATTACAGTGACGCCTTTCCTCGTTATTCACGAACCACACCTTAACGTTTTCCATTTTCGAAGAAAAACCAATCGTGCTGCATGAAAACATTCCATCAAGAATGTGCAGACTAGAGAAGGAGGAGAGGATGGGAAGCATTTTCTTCCGTATCGCCTCTTGCTTTGACCTCCTTCGCCTCTCCTCTCCCGCCGTAATGAGCGCTCAAGCCCTTCGAAATTCCCTGCCTAATAAGTTTTTGAAGAAACAAAAAATACGTATATAAATTATAAATGGTGGGAAAATGCAGCAAACAAAACCATTCAACAAAAGCAAAAAAAA
>JPKZ01000959.1:0-20485 GCA_000803305.1 Toxocara canis
GCTGTTTTTATGGCGCTTCTCCTGCCAATCGCCCATTGTCAGCATTCCTGACCGCCGACCTCGAGAGAAAATTCCTGTGGAGCAAATTTGAAATTAATCACTGGGCATGCCTGAGAGCTTTTGGAAATAACAGATGGAAAATGATTTTTTTTGGCATTTGAATCACCTGTGTTGCATGTGCACCTTTGTCAGTAACTTACCTTCTGGAAACAGTATAATTTCCTTTTTTTTCTCTCCATAACCCTTCTTGTCACAATTCGCTGGAATTTGTCGGCGGAGCGTAAAATTGTTTTTATAAATATATATACATGTATATATTTGTATAGACATAGTTCTACAATCGTTGTCGGATGTTTAATTTCAACAAATTCTACAACCACAAGTTCTGCAATCGAATTATTGTCGATGGTTTATCGGCTTATGATCGTATAATTTGGCCCATTGATCACTTGTGCCCTAGTTTTAGTAACAAAGTAACTATTTTCGTCCATTGCTGCAGTTAAGTGCTGCATCGTCAGCTATCGAAAATTTCCGAACTCCACATTCCGAATTCAAAATATGATAGCCAAAGATCCGAAGCCTGCACTAGGAGTTTCAATATCTATATGAATTTTAAATTCACATTTCCATATTCGAGTTCACCTCAAAAGCTCAATAATTCGTTCGGAAGAATGCATTCACTCTAGTTAGGTCGACGCCTTATGATCGATGAAATTTTCCTTTTGATACGTGTGAATAGTGACCGTCGTGAGCCCTATGAGACCGCCTAGGCTGTCCTAATATAGATCATGCGGCAGTACAATAATATACTGCTAGATTCTCGTTTCTTATGCTTTCTGCTGCCATGTCCTTATCTTTTCTTTAAAGGACTTTATGGTACCATCTCTTCTTTAGACACTTATTTTTCAGTTATGCGCTCTTTCGTTAATATGCATGAGTGCATAGAATTTTAATGTGATTCTGTTGTATATAGGACTATGTTCAGGTGGGCGATTTCATCGTGCGCACCACACAGCCGAGGCCGTCCGATCCGAGGGAAGTTGTCGTTTCAGTGCGTGTCAATCTCGATCAAAATGACCCACTCTCGGTATGCTATAAACCACGTTAAATGAACTCAATCTCATGTAACTCTCATCGCCCTTTACTTGTTTTCGCTCAGTTGAGGAAAACGACTGCTTGCCAAAGGTATATGAATATTTTGAAAATGATAGTTTCTCAAGATAATGGTGGATAATATGGGTTACGGGACATCGGTTTCCCAGTTGTTAAGGAATCTGTGAATTGCATTTTTTTTTAGACTGATGATTCCAAAATTGTTGCGGCAAATCGATTAGGTTCGAACAATTAACTGACATTTCTTATCGATTTAGTAGAATTTTGGTAGATATGAAATCGAGATGGTGTCAATTTAGTACATTTTAATGAAAAAAAAAGCCTTCCGAGCGAATGCCATTATTTAAGACTAGCGGTCAAAAGTTTGGAAAGTTGTGGACATATTGTAAAATAGTACTGAAAGTGCTATTTACTGCGCTGGAATGCGAAACAGTGAATGGTGTCGCAGTGGGCTAATTGTGCATCCAAAGGAATTTCGTTTAGTTTTATATAATCTTCAAAAATCAACAACTTTCAACCTTTTTGAACTTTTTGATGCTCGGCAGCTGTAGCAATCGGTTCCATTCCAGGAGCATTTCTTTAAAATGTATACCCCGGATAAAGCCCCGAGGTTATAAATTCGGCGGCTTTGTAGAGGAAGCTATATCCTTCGGCGTCCATTGAATGCAGCTTACGGATCTGGAAGTCCGCAGTATTCCACTGTGTTTTCGAGGGGAGATGCTATAACGAAGGAAGAGGATTTAGCTATAAAATTCATTGCTCATTAGTGGATGAGTTTATTTGAGGAAGGAATGACTATAACGAAGAAGTACTTTGTTTCAGATCGTACGTTATCTCGATTTCGTCAGCGTCATAGGTGAAAGAAATCGAACAAACAAGTTTCTAGAAAAATTTGCGAACAAATTCTTCTATACTTCCTGCTGATCTCATGTCAAAATTAATTATATGTTAGCCGAAAAGTTGTTCTTCAGATTCGGCACATAGTAGTACGAAAGCGTAAAAAGGAAGGAGGTGCTATTGAGTGGCGAGCAATCGAAGCCGATGGCTTTTCTTCGGTTAAAGAACTCATCGAGAACTATATTGCAGCCAGACGACCAATCAATCCTGAAGTGATTGCTTTATACTCATTGGGGTTCCATTTGATCACTCATTATGTATTCGATCACCTAGATCATGAAGTATCCATTAAGCGATTAGACTTGTTAATATTCAAATTAGTTCCCATAAATCAGCCATTTAGAGTAAAGCCTACTGTTGGTCTCATAAACGAACCGAACAGCAGTGTCAGGAATAAATATGAGTTTAGGACTAATGGGCAAGAGTATGATATCTAGGTGAGGATATTTCTCTTAACATCTTAACTACCGCCATTGCGGTGGCAACACATAAACGCCCAAACAACACTGACGGTAATATTATGCGCACCACTAATCCAAAGAATTGCCTTGAACTTTTTTGAATGTTTAAGAAGCACATCTGCTTTTGCTTTAGCATGGTTGTTCCCCCCAACTAAATCTTATATGATGTAGATTTTCAGCTTAATGCTTATTCATATTGGCTGCTATTAAACTCATGTTAAGTGTTGTTTTAAATTACTACCCCTTCCTTCCAGGCGACATGTTTCTTCTTCATTGTTCGTTATCTCCATACCACAATAGCATTAACTGCCAATTGTTTGCACACCAACAGCGCAATGAATTCTAACGATACCCGATTGCACGCAAAACTGTATTAAAGATCATCTCGTTCAGATCAAAACATCGGTTCTGATTCGCCCCATCAAGAGGAAACCATGGGAATTTTTGCATGAAGATATAAAATTAAAAGACTTGCTTGGCGAGGGTCAATTCGGTGAGGTTCGTTCTGGCGAGGCGCTTGTCAACGGCAGACGGCTATCTGTAGCCATCAAAGTTGTAAGTGTGCAAAACACTCCTACAAAATGGTGTTCTTATTGCACTGAAGTTTTATGTTGAAAGTCATCTGTTTGGGTGCGGCTCGCATCACAATTCGCACTGTCTCTGACCTCTGACAGTTGGAAGCATTACGGAGCAGCCGGGAGTCGAACCCGGATCTTTCGCATACCGAGCAAGGTATCTCTCCGGTGGTCTTACTTGCAAAATGACATTAAATGTAACGTTTCATGGGGAAGAAAAGCGCGACCCTCGTATAACAGTTCTTAGTGACGGTGAACGTCATCTATCGTTGCCTCCTAACTTTCGTTGTGACGTCTTTGCTTCTGAAGTCTGCTAGCGGTATGACCCATCCGAAAAGTAAATATTTCTCCATATCGGAATCGACTAAATTCCGCTCATCTAAGGCTATGCTCAATGCGTTTTTGGCTCAACGAGAGTAGTTTTGTTCATGCCTCACGCAGAATGAATAATTTCGACGCTGCCATCTTTATACGGATGATAAAGTAAACGCATCGCAATCGGTTGCATCGCTTGCTGCCTCACCACCGCTCACTCCCATATTTTGTTTAATTCTGTGTCGACGTGCTAAGCTCACTTTTACTATCTCAATCAGTTTTTAGCTTTTCTGAAAGGAAAATGATTAGGAAACTTGAAATCAAATGAGGCATGAAGTTATATCGAATTGCAGGCAAAAGTGGTGAAAGAGGAATCACAGCTGGCGAAAGCAAAGGAAAAGATCAAGGAGATGATGCACGAAGCACGTCTCATGCGCTACTTCAAACATGTTAACGTTGTCAGAATCCACGGCGTTGCTGTCTTCAAGGAACCGCTTATGATCGTCATGGAAAGAGTGTGTTTCGGCGAGCACATCTCAAACCATTGATATTATGAAGATCGATCTGAGCGGCAAAATTAGCCATGACTTCAGTTTTCGAGACTTGTTCATTGCATTACAGCTTAACTTAGTGGCGCACTTCTCATTCATTTTCGCAGCATCAAAATTTACTGTCGGAGATTGCCACGTCCAAATCTTCCGCAGCTGGTATTGCAAACCCCTTCGATCGTTAGCAAGCAGTCTTTGTTCGCGTAAGTCTGCGCTTGTCTCCCGTCTCACCATCTTACCATTAATGTGTTCGGTGCCTAATTTCGCAACCTATCGTAACCGACTGAAGCCCATGTCTCAACCCAAAGATGCGCCGGATCGGTTTGAAGATTGCCTGACGATTTCGATATATCACTAGGTTCCCGGTGGTTAAACAGCATTGCATATAATGCCAGAATGTATGAAACGTTTGGTGAAGATTCAATAATTGATTTACCCTCACTAAATTTTGTGTTATTTTTTTGTGTTATTTTGTTTTGTGTTATTTTATTCGGTAAAAAAATAAGTTTTTACATAACTGTATGTGTCACCTAAATAGCGTAATTTAATTCAGATCTATGGTGGCTCTATAATCGACGTTTTAACAACAACACGAGTTGGTCAAGTAACCGAGGATGAGAAGATTGGGAATATGTCTTTAGGTGCGGCAAGAGGTCTCGAATACGTTCATTCTAAAGATTGTATTCATCGCGATATCGCTGCCAGAAATGTTCTCTATACGGATACGCGAATTGTACGTTTTTCATTTGCTTATTGTGATTCCAAATCGAACTTTAAACAAACTTATACCTTATCGTCTAAAAGATTTAATTTTGATTAAAGAAAGTGTTTAAATTAGTTTTATTAATTTATACGGCAGCAATTATCAACGATGAATATATGCCGATCGTCCACGATACAGTATTGTTTCGCATTAGTTACTCTTTATCTTGCTTGCTCACTGCGGCGGCCAAGTTCAACTAGAACATTCGTCTTCCGTCGTATGCCAATAGTAGAACGTAATTTGCCTATCGCGCTACATTTCGCTAAGCCATCAACACCATTCGCAATAATGTTTAGTTCCAACTACTGAAACAAGTTCGAAAATGATCCAGAAACAAGTCATGGCTGTACGTACAGTAGGAATATGGATGTGACTTCGGATGATGAAGTGCCTAAGTGATTAAGATAGTTGTAGTCAGCTCAAGCAATGACTTCAGAAAAAGGCTAGTACCAATATTTACTTGCATGCGTTTTGCCTACTGTTTTGGGCTCACATTTATATCGATATGACGTTTAATTCACATGTTTTTCTGCAATTTTTACAAAAGTTTAAGGCAAAAATTAGTGACTTTGGAATGTCACGAAAAGGAGAAATCTACGAGATGGCACGGGCGCGTAACAAGAAGATTCCACTTAAGTGGACAGCACCAGAAAGCATGGTCGCACTTCAATACACGAAGAAAACGGATGTTTTTTCGTTTAGTATCCTTCTCTGGGAAATCTTCTCAGATGGAGGTGAGCCCTATCAAGGGATGACAAGTCTCGAAGTGAAAAGAATGGTTAGCGTTCGTTTTAAAATGTCCAGCAAAACTGCGCTATGGGACGTCTTATCTATGCGAATTTCTGTGTTTTTGCCTAGCCAGCCGGTAACGTTGATGAAGTCTGATATTTGGAGAGGGAGCAGGTCTACGATCTTAGAACAATAAAAGTAGTTTTGGAGGCAGTTTGAAGATTTAAAATTAACACTCATTATTCCAGTAGTTTAGAAGGACAGTATTAGCAACTTTTCTGCCCCAGCGGTCAACTTTCATCTCTTGAAAACTGCTTTACTGTGAGTCATTGCAATCATTTCTATAAAAAAAGGTCGTAGTTGTGGTGGCAGTCTTGAAGTGGACCTGATTGAAGGGTTAAGGCAGATCGCGTATGTGCACGGAAAAAGTTTGTGCTTTGGACGTTCGAGACGGCGGGCTCATAGAAATAATGTGACTCTCATTACCCAGTTTATTTCACCGCGTAGCATTGAGGGGAAGGGATAAGACAATACCTTAAGTGGGAGAGATTGTCATGCTCAGTTACTGAATACCAGCACGAGATATTGATGTGAAGGGAAGACTGAACACTGCCCGGTTCGGATGTTTGTTGTGCAGTAATTGTCATCAACAGTAATTTGAGCATTAAGTTAAATAAATAAAAGACCTCGGTTGGAATTAAAGAGGAAGAAAAGATGACATCTTGAAGACATGAAGATTTCATTTAAATATCGCTTGATGAACCAGGCGCGACTGCGTTTTAGAACTAACCGAACCTAAAAAGCGAGCATTGCAGATATCGTGCGGTGAACGGATGAAGGCACCAGAGGGCTGTCCTGCCGATATGTATGAGTTGATGAAAAGATGCTGGGAACAGAACCCAAATAAACGTATTACAATGACCGAGGTGAGTAGTAGAGCTACACAAACAATCTCCATGAGCCTACCGAGATGTGCCAATGTCGTTAAAGACTGCAAAGAATTGTGCTTGCAAGAACGGTACCAAAACGAGAAGTGATTGCAAGCTCGGGTCACCACCTTCCGACCGTTGGCGTGGATACCCTACTTGCAAGTAGGGTATCCATAGAAGGGTATCCATATATCCAAGTAGGGTAGGGTATCCATAGAAGGTATCCAAGTATCCAAGTATCCAAAGGTATCCAAGTAGGGTATCCATAGAAGGGATGAATACTTATGACCTTGGATACTCATAAAAGTTGCATTTCATTGACAACAATGAAGAGAAATGACGGTGTAAGCAGTCGATCAATGGTTTGGCATCTGCGCAAGCTGTGAAAGGCGAGGAACTAAAGCCCCACTAGCTAGCAACGTTCTCACTCCCCTATCCACCACATATGATTATCATCGAGTCTAAGTCACGCTAAAATCAAAAGTTAAGCACAAATAAAAATCCACCGAAATAACTGAGCCTCTTCATTGATCATTTCTTAAAAAATAAACGAATAGACGCAGTCGTTACTTTTCTCAATACATTTCACTCCAAATGTGCCGATTTTATATTCGAGCAAAATGTCACCCGTTTAGGGTAAAAAAATTCCTTTCACCTGTTAACTTAAAGGGTTACATGACTATTTGTTTGTGTAAAACAGCGCTGTAATTTTAGATGATGACTAGTTGCAATTAATGAGATTACGCTATGTTTGCTCATAGGTGGTGAAATACATCGAAGGATTATTATCACAAGAAGGTCTGGCCACGACTGTAACACAAACACAAATGACTAAAGATGAAAGCGAAGATGGATATACATCGACAACCACTACAACCACCACTTCCAAAGTTTGTTTTTCGAATATTCCAATTCAACGAGCAATAGTTATATGAAAATTAGGAAAAACATCCGGGGTACTATAAGCTTTCCCAATATGCTTGTAAATGTCCCGGCAAAGGAAAATACCTTTTCATCTTCAGCGCGCTTGATGCATTTGATGTTGGCTATTGCATATAAATATGATTTGGCATTAAAAAAATGACTACTTAAAACATAATTAAAACACAATCTAGATTTCAACCAGCCGATAGCTGCTGCTAATGCACTTCGGAAAACTATTACCAACAAAACGTGCTCCCATTTATGCGATCTTTTCTTGCATCTTTGATAAAACGCTCTATACAACAGTCGTTGCAACAACCGAAAACTGTTAATAAATCTGAAAAAGTAAGTATAACAATAAAGCAAAAAAAATGGAATGCGTTTAAATGAACGGTTAGGTTACTGTAGGTGGAAATATTGTTGTTATGTCTTTCTATGCGTATACCAGTAAACATAAAAGTGTCAGGTGGAAGGACTTGCCACTGATATATCCTGAAATTTTTTTCTGAAGGTAGTGCCAACAAAAAATTGATCGAGCACCAATGCGATCGCACTCAATTTCGCAATCTTTCGCATCATTCGTTCTTACACTTCTACTGATCATTATCGATTCGTTGCTCTCCTACTCAGTACTGCTTAATAGCATTAGCTTATTGTAGAGCAGACATAAAAAGAAACATCGTAAACGAAAGAAGCGGAAACACTATCAGAGACATCGTCGACAACGAAGGACACAAAGCATGAGGGAGAGAAAGTACGCTTTTCAGTTTATTCCTCATAATAACAGGTCCTTATTCTTCACGTCGGTGCGATATCACTCGCCCTTACGATGATCTCAATAGTTGCGCAAGTTTTGCAATCGCAATAATTTGCAGCTTTTCAAACCCCTTACTGTGGTACTTGCCCACTGCAACGATTCGTTTCCGCTGCTGGCTCTTCTGATATGCAACTGTAAGCCACACTGAATGACAACTGTTGACCATACCGTTTTGATTGGCGGCTCTAGCTGCATACACTGGTGCAAGGCGGCGCTATTGTCTTGTATCCGAATCAGTCTAGTCCAACATTTTTAGAATTGCTAAAACTCAAAAGCAGTCGATTCGCTTTGCAAGCTCGGTCACCACCTTCCGACCGTTGGCGTGGATACCCTACTTGCAAGTTATAAGCTCATAAAAGTTGCATTTCATTGACAACAATGAAGAGAAATGACGGTGTAAGCAGTCGATCAATGGTTTGGCATCTGCGCAAGCTGTGAAAGGCGAGGAACTAAAGCCCCACTAGCTAGCAACGTTCTCACTCCCCTATCCACCACATATGATTATCATCGAGTCTAAGTCACGCTAAAATCAAAAGTTAAGAACAAATAAAAATCCACCGAAATAACTGATCCTCTTCATTGATCATTTCTTAAAAAATAAACGAATAGACGCAGTCGTTACTTTTCTCAATACATTTCACTCCAAATGTGCCGATTTTATATTCGAGCAAAATGTCACCCGTTTAGGGTAAAAAAATTCCTTTCACCTGTTAACTTAAAGGGTTACATGACTATTTGTTTGTGTAAAACAGCGCTGTAATTTTAGATGATGACTAGTTGCAATTAATGAGATTACGCTATGTTTGCTCATAGGTGGTGAAATACATCGAAGGATTATTATCACAAGAAGGTCTGGCCACGACTGTAACACAAACACAAATGACTAAAGATGAAAGCGAAGATGGATATACATCGACAACCACTACAACCACCACTTCCAAAGTTTGTTTTTCGAATATTCCAATTCAACGAGCAATAGTTATATGAAAATTAGGAAAAACATCCGGGGTACTATAAGCTTTCCCAATATGCTTGTAAATGTCCCGGCAAAGGAAAATACCTTTTCATCTTCAGCGCGCTTGATGCATTTGATGTTGGCTATTGCATATAAATATGATTTGGCATTAAAAAAATGACTACTTAAAACATAATTAAAACACAATCTAGATTTCAACCAGCCGATAGCTGCTGCTAATGCACTTCGGAAAACTATTACCAACAAAACGTGCTCCCATTTATGCGATCTTTTCTTGCATCTTTGATAAAACGCTCTATACAACAGTCGTTGCAACAACCGAAAACTGTTAATAAATCTGAAAAAGTAAGTATAACAATAAAGCAAAAAAAATGGAATGCGTTTAAATGAACGGTTAGGTTACTGTAGGTGGAAATATTGTTGTTATGTCTTTCTATGCGTATACCAGTAAACATAAAAGTGTCAGGTGGAAGGACTTGCCACTGATATATCCTGAAATTTTTTTCTGAAGGTAGTGCCAACAAAAAATTGATCGAGCACCAATGCGATCGCACTCAATTTCGCAATCTTTCGCATCATTCGTTCTTACACTTCTACTGATCATTATCGATTCGTTGCTCTCCTACTCAGTACTGCTTAATAGCATTAGCTTATTGTAGAGCAGACATAAAAAGAAACATCGTAAACGAAAGAAGCGGAAACACTATCAGAGACATCGTCGACAACGAAGGACACAAAGCATGAGGGAGAGAAAGTACGCTTTTCAGTTTATTCCTCATAATAACAGGTCCTTATTCTTCACGTCGGTGCGATATCACTCGCCCTTACGATGATCTCAATAGTTGCGCAAGTTTTGCAATCGCAATAATTTGCAGCTTTTCAAACCCCTTACTGTGGTACTTGCCCACTGCAACGATTCGTTTCCGCTGCTGGCTCTTCAGTGTCAGGTGGAAGGACTTGCCACTGATATATCCTGAAATTTTTTTCTGAAGGTAGTGCCAACAAAAAATTGATCGAGCACCAATGCGATCGCACTCAATTTCGCAATCTTTCGCATCATTCGCATCATTCGTTCTTACAGTTTCGCATCTTTCTTACAGTTCTTACAGTTCGCATCATTATCGATTCGTTGCTCTCCTACTCAGTACTGCTTAATAGCATTAGCTTATTGTAGAGCAGACATAAAAAGAAACATCGTAAACGAAAGAAGCGGAAACACTATCAGAGACATCGTCGACAACGAAGGACACAAAGCATGAGGGAGAGAAAGTACGCTTTTCAGTTTATTCCTCATAATAACAGGTCCTTATTCTTCACGTCGGTGCGATATCACTCGCCCTTACGATGATCTCAATAGTTGCGCAAGTTTTGCAATCGCAATAATTTGCAGCTTTTCAAACCCCTTACTGTGGTACTTGCCCACTGCAACGATTCGTTTCCGCTGCTGGCTCTTCTGATATGCAACTGTAAGCCACACTGAATGACAACTGTTGACCATACCGTTTTGATTGCGGCTCTAGCTGCATACACTGGTGCAAGGCGGCGCTATTGTCTTGTATCCGAATCAGTCTAGTCCAACATTTTTAGAATTGCTAAAACTCAAAAGCAGTCGATTCGCTTATTAAGCGTTGGCAAAGTGCGCTCGCATAGGTGCATTTTGCAAATGTCATCAGAGATAAACAGCATGACGTTCTTAAATGCTCGTGAGCGAATGAACCGCAAACGAGTTGTTCTACTTTGCTCCAGTCATACAAGATGCTCGCGAAAGAAACCAAATTTAAGGTTTTTTTTTTAAAGCTGCAGTAGTAGTGTTTTGTTTCGCATATGTACCATTTCTTTACATTTTCGACAACTGATTTAAACAGTGATTGTTCTATTGTTAATAAGGCAACGCTCTACACTGAATATTTTATAGTATATGCGAGTGCGCAACGTAGTCTAATAAGAGTTAGCGTTTATGAACGATAGCTGAAAGACAAATATTCCCGCAGTAGGTGTAATTCTCGGGAAATAAAATACCCGTAGATATGAGTGCAACTTGTTGGAGTATTTTTCAGTTGCCATAATATAAATAAGATCCGAGTTTTTGGTTTTTGTTTTTTTAGCTCATTAAACGAAAAGAAAAGCACAAAACGATCTCATCGCACCACAACTCGACGTCGTACCTCAGAGATGCCACCTAAAATCTCAACCAGTGAGAATAAGCGTAGATTGAGAACCGCCGAGAAGAAAAGATAAATATTGAATATGAGAAGTTAGATTGCTTTCGCCATTATCATAGCTATTATCAGCTTAACTTCGGCAACTATCTTAATTGCCACCATAATTATTATCTCAACAAATAAGCGATCCCTCATTCGATTAAATAAAAAAACATTTCCATCGATAAATAAAATATTTGTTCGTTGAAGTGTTCATTATTGTGCACAAAAAATTGTTTATGGAGAAATTCGGACTGATTATATTTTTATAATATTTTCCAACTGTCTTCTCCTCCTCAACCGAATCTCTCTCCAACCAGATAACTCGCTTTGTTCCTCCGCACCATCGAATGCATATCACTTTTTGAAGCATATTTTTGGTTTAGATTCAGCGACCAGCAAACAAAGCATGGATGTGCCCTCCCAACAGCTTTTTATTTATACCATTTGCTTCGAATGAGGATTCTCACTGGTTCGAACCTCATCGCAAATAAAAAGTGTTCAATCGCCATCATGCTTATGGTTACTCGAGGAAGTGTGAAAGAAAAAATTCGCTGAACATAAACCTTTATGACGAAAAAAGCAAAATTTACAAACAATTAGAGGCAAAAACTTTGCAGCAGTGGCGAGCTGTCAATTAAAAACATTTTTCAAAGCGATCCCACAAGATGAATAGTGCGGTATGCTTACCGCTAAATTGGAATTAAATGTTGCAAGGCCTACGCATCACCGCTACACCAATCAGTCATGGCCGTCAATACAAATAGTAATTCTGAAAAGATGCACGTAGCCGTGCTGAATCGAACGCTAGGCTGAACTGAAGTTTTTCGAAAAAAGCCCTATCAGCAGTATCACCTACCATTGCGCTCTTGTCGTCAGTGACTTAAAAAACCGAATATTCATTGAACACGATTCAAAGGCATGTGTTATGAATACGGTTTTGCACAGTATACTGTTATCTTCCAATATATAACAACAATAACAATCAAATGTCAACACGCATACTGTACAATACCTAACCACTATGCATTCTCATTGTGCAATATAAGGTGTAATTATAAACATACATGATAGTACAAGTAATGCACACAAAGAGAATTACAACAATTGTTCCCTGGAAGCAGGAAATATGCAACAACAACAACCTTCATTAAGAGCCGAATAAATTTTAGCGTTTAAGCCCGCAACCTATCAGCGAATTTATCGTTTGCGAATCAACGTTGAACAGTGCAAATCTGAGTTAACTTTTTTTTTTTGAAATTAAACTTGTAACTATTCTATAATCAAACTTTACAATTAAACTTGTAACTATTCTATAATCGAACTTTACAATTAAACTTGTAACCATTCTATAATCGAACTTTACAATTAAACTTGTAACTAAATTTGTAATTATGAAGAAGTATGCATAGCAACGGCTCCCAGGAAAGAAAGTATATGTGGAAAGAGAAGCAAACAATAAAAAAGAGATGACATACACGTTCATTCACTTGTGAATCTCGAAACGAATCAATTAGGCAAATCAAACGAGAACGGTGAGCGTTCATTATTACAAAATTTCGGCGAAAGAGACCATCGGTTCCGATTCGGCCGTCAAATGAAATAATAGAAATTGAGCTGATGCAGCTGAAAATATAAAGATTAGCATTTTCGACGACACTCAAAGATGTAAACACTAATGTAAATTGACTGTCTCCCGTTTATCTATCTTCTACGCTCCTACAGACTAATTCCCTTTCATCTATATCAACACCATATACTAGACAGTCCCCCACATGTCTGGTACCTCCTTTGAATGAATTCCTAACAAAAACAAAAAAGAAAACTCCCATCATGAATAATTCTTATTCTTACTCTTACCGCTCGGAAGCCATCCCTTTGGCTGTTCTAGCTAGTTGTTCATACCACCCGCTGGCTGGGCTTTCAGTGGTATGGTGGGAAGCAGCCGGTAATCGAGCCCAGGTCTTTCCTCATGCGAAGATGGGTGCTCTACCACTGAGCTACTGCCGCCCCGTTATGAATAATGCGTTTTTAAAGCTTAGTTTTTACTTCAATTGTTTTGGCACATAAAACAGAGTACATTTTTGAGCGATTTGCAAATGCGAATGGTGCTTTGTGTAATTAATGACCATGTTAGTGTGCATTATATTCCAAAATGTTCGATTGCATTAGAGAGATTACGAGAAATACAGTCCGACGACACTAATTTAGACTGACTGTCTTCCTTTTGTCTGTATTCTACGCTTCTACAGACTACTTCCTTTTCATCTATATCGCATCATATACTAGACAGTCCTCCACATGTCTGGTATTTCCTTTGGCTGAATTCCTAACAAAAACAAAATAGAAAACTCCCATCATGAATAATTCTTATTCTTATTCTTACCGCTCGGGAGTCATCCCTTTGGCTGTTCTAGCTAGTTGTTAATACCACCCGCTAGCTGGGCTTTCAGTGGTATGGTGAGAAGCAGCCGGGAATCGAACCCAGGTCTTCCCGCATGCGAAGCGGGGGCTCTACCATTGAGATACTGCCGCCCCATTATGAATAATGCGTTTTTAAAGCTTAGTTTTTACTTCAATTGTTTTGGCACATAAAACAGAGTACATTTTTGAGCGATTTGCAAATGCGAATGGTGCTTTGTGTAATTAATGACCATGTTAGTGTGCATTATATTCCAAAATGTTCGATTGCATTAGAGAGATTACGAGAAATACAGTACAATTTGAAAGAAATTATATTCGTTGGGACCCCACAGAGATTAAATTTCGTATTCCAAAATCGATAAAAGATGAAATTAAGAAAAGCCGATTCATTTCAGATTTGACTAGTGTTATTCATTCTCGTTATTGGTTACAGTTAAGTGCGCTTAGATCCTAAAAGTATAATCGACTGAAAAGCCTCGGCTAATTAGATTCCGCAATAATTTTAGTAAGCGATCTTTATTGTTTGCTCGACTTAGCAAATCGTTCATACTTAAAGGTGCTACGATACACATGAATAGTTATTAAATATGAATAATTATTATGTTCATAGAAGACTTACAATTTTCATTCATTTGTGCCGTTAAACTTCGAAGAGATTCCACCAAACTGCAATCTTTGGAGAGATGTTCACGAACCGTTTCGTCCTTTATGACAAACATTATGAAATCAATCGTACTCCTGATTACGTCGCTGTCCGGACAGCTCAACAACAGATCGGCTATTTGATAGGAGCTGCTAAAGAGAGAATTCAACTTGAAATATGACAAAAATTGAAAACAAATTTCCAAAAAAATGTCACGCACAATATAACACATTAAATAAGTGTTTAACACAATTTCGTATTATTGTGAAGTGTTTCTTTCTACTTTTAATCAATAAAATAGGCAGTGAATAAAACCGTGCAAGCAAAATCCATGTTGATTAAATATAGTAACGAAAGCTGTTAAAATAGTAGTTTACTTTGTTAGAGCTGCTGTGATACTCCTGGTAACATTAATATTCAGCTGCACTCACGAGAACAACGCTCTCAAATATATATGATTACGATTAATGCATTTGAATAGAAAAGTGCAGCGTTTGAGATTAATTAGACAGGAAACAGTCTAATTAATCTCAAACGAAATAATCTCTAACTAATTAATTAGATTAATCTAATTAATCTAATCTAATTAATTAGATTAATTTAATTAATTAGATTAATCTAATTAATCTAATTGATCTAAAAAGTGACTATCAAATGGATTTTATCGAATATGCAGTCCCACTAATAGACAAGTAGGGGAAAACGAGTTTCTATTTATTCCTTTCAAAAGAGATGAGGATAAAGTGGGAAAAACGCACAAAGCCGGAATTTGAATTTTTCATATCACTGAAATTCACGCTCATATCACATATCACATATCACTTCAACATTGAACCAAGAACAGTTTCTACATATCCACGTCACAAAAAACTGAAATTTTAACAAATTTTTGAATTTTAATTTCCTATCAGTGGACCATTTTCTTTTCGCATGATGCTCCAGCTGTTGTTGTAGCTTTGGCCGTTTACCATTTTTGCACTATCCTAGTGCTCTTTGGTGTCCTCGGAGTATCGCTGTTTTCTCCAAAGTGTCCGCTTTCACCTTAGAGGGACTACATATGCAGCAGTCGGATCTTTTTCATTTCCTATAACATGAACAAACGGAAGCTATTCTTGATTCTCGATTAGCCGTTATAGATGCAAAACGTTGGGATAACTGACCAAGCAAATCGAATGGCACTTCCGAAATTAAGATTGCAATTGGCTAATGAGACGAGTAAGGCGTATGCTTTTTGGATGATCAGTTTCTTCTGATTGGTCTTCGAGTTGACCTGAAAAAAAAAGAAGCTTCCTGGACTGCTATACATAATGTCTTTCTGATAGAGATAATTTTATTGAAAGATCAGATGCTGTTGCAGTGTTTATCGAATATAAAAGTCATTGAAGATTAAAGCTATCGCCTGAAAATGTCATTTTTGCAAAAAATGAAATTAAAAAAGAAAATTCAAAATATTGAAGCTTTCTTTTCAAACAGTAACAGCAAATATAGTGAATTTGCAACATCGAAAATTTGGTAGAATGAATCGCACTATTCGAAATTGATATCAGAACGACGAATAGCTGAAAAGGTCAGCATTCGCTCCGTACAGATAAAAAATGAAGTAGTCCGTGATTCGTTGTACAATATCGACTATGTGACGTAATTATGATTTAGCTGAGATCGAATAAAAAAAAATTGTTTAGAAGAATGAGGCCACTGTGATCGTGTTGGTTAGTATCTAAATCAAACCTCAATTGTATTCGCTGTTGTTTTGATTATTTCGAAGAGAACGTCTGTTAACGAAATATTGCTACCCGAAGCATTGAAGAGAAATGGTGGATGGTTGAGTGGATCTGCATCGACAATTCGGATAAATAACTGAAATAATTAAAAATTTTAATGCTTACTTGAGTACCTTAACGAACAACTAATATGTCTGTGATGTAAGCTTAGTAAGCTAATAGTGTAAGCTCAGTAGCATTTTGCCTTTAGCAGCTTTCCTTGTTGAAGTGCCTACTAGTCAAAATGATTGGAGACAAAATAGAAAATAATTAACTGTAATGAGGAGGAAGACGAAGATGATCTGAAGAGGAGTGCGCGATTAGCGCTCAATACTCTTACTCGCACATCTTAATACCAAATGCAAAACGACTATTGTTGCGATAGGCGCCGTTCACATGAAAGCTAAGCTCAAAGAACCACATCACCTTTATTTAAACTCTGGCCGGCAATTATCTAAGCTAAAGTTAACAATCCATCGACTTCAAGTTATACCGACGGAAGAAATCACTCGTCGTATTCAGCTTATCTGGTAACTAGGCGTGCAACAGGTTTCATGATTCCTATCATAAACAGGAAATCTGATTACCTTGGCTACTGCCTAAACGAAGGATCAAGCAGATTCCTAATTAGCTGTGCAAAATCATTCCGCTAGCAACAACTGTATGAACGGCTATATGTGAACACCAATTGAGCATGTAAATAAGCAGACGAAGTGGCTAACGGGCGTTGATGAATTAGCTGAATTGTATGAATTGTGTGAATTATTAGCTAAAAGCTGATTTCGATATTTAGACTGAAACCAGCAGAACAACTTCCAAGATATGATTTCTCGCAATAATTTCTTAGAACCAAAGAGAATGAACCGAAAGCGGTACGAATTAGAGAAAATACTTATCGATTCAAAAGCAGACTTACATTCAGCGTGCAAAGGCGACTGCTTAAATCAACCGGATTCGCCAATTCATACAGTAAAACATCCGGAGCCTTATCCGAATAAATAAGCTGCAAAAAAATTATGGATAAACCGCCCTTCATTATCCTCAGAATTTTAACAGATCGAAAACGTAAGATGCATGCTGTATTTCTATGCATACGACGTTCGCCTTACATGTTAAGCATTTTTCATTGGCTATAGTCCCAACTGTCAGGCGCTTACCGCTGACTACTGATCGATGAACTTTTATGCGCGCAAGGTAAACGAGAAAAACTGGACAAGCTGAACAGGGAAAGTCCTCCCACCTCCCCATCCCCCGAGGGCTGATTAAATGGTCTGAAAATGGCTATAGGGGATGACTCTACGGTTCGAGTTACACCTACGAAATTTCGCAACTGTAGTTTCAACAGTTCCAGAACTGAAACCTCAGGACATAGACGTGCGTGCATGCGCCAATTACACATAGAGAAGCACAAACAAGAGGTTACCATGATGTGCTTTGCAAAAGGCAAATATGCAAAAGCGCATAGAAAAGGACCGTAAAAGCTTTCAATCACAACATTCCATAAAGACCGCATTTGACAATCCTTGAAATCCTGATCCGATCAATTTTAAGTGATTTTGAGATATTTCACTACTCAGATTATGCGATACAAAAAGAAGAGGAAAATTTGATCGCAAAAAATTATATCAAATTTGAAATCGATATGCTCGGAAACCTAACGTTCGAATTTTGTAGCATTCGAGATATTCTAGTGATCATAATAAGGCGTCTTCCCCATTTTGAGCTCGTATCAACTAATTTTCACGGAATTCGAATTAATAAAAATTAGTAATTAAGTCCAGCTCGAATTAAATCTTTATTTAAAAAAAGTTCGCATAATAACGTTTCGCATACAACTGATGTAAAAGTAGAACATACTCGTTTTCTCGCACTGAGAGTCCTTTCAGGTGTTGAGCAACCGGTTGTGAATATATGTAATGCCCAAATAACTGATGATATCAGCCCTTTAACACCTGTCTCTTCTCTTATCGGCTCAAACGAAATTAATAAAGCCACCAATCTTTCTATGGCACCACTTTCAACAATAAAATCCTGCAAAAAAAACAATATATAGCAAAAGCGTTTTCATTCATTTTTCTGTTCACTATAACTCGAGCAGCATTAATGAAGTGCAAATAGAATATTGGCTAAACGAGTCGATCATCATCAAAAAGAAACGATATTATGTTGTTTTGTTTACGTTTTATTTCCTTCCTGCCCCCCTTCGTCCCACAAACAAATGGCTGGTGAAAAACGGATTAGGGATAGCCGCACTGATTTGAGAACATCCTTAAGAATGAAGTGGAGGACATCTCAGTACAGAAATGTCACAGAAAATATACATATTGAATGCCTCTGTATCAAGTGGGCAGAAAAAAAAAGCTAACTGGAAGAGCAAAAATTTTGCCCGGATCAATTCGAAGTGTGCACTTTGATGATATTTAGTCTTCCGGCTATAACAACAAGAAACTATGATTTGATGCACTTAACAACACTTGCAGTGCAGAATTTCATTTCTACCCTTTCTACCCTTCCATACTTTCGTTTATAGACCATACGAAACATGAGCGAGATCGATTGGTTCAAAAAAGATCGCATGCACCTCGCATTTATTGTGCACATTTTGTTTGGATCGATTTACAGGTGATCTCTTGAAAACTGATTTGTGTAGTGTAGTCATAAGAATGCTGTGTATACGCTCAAACAGTCGGCTACTTTTCGCTACCGTAATTTTCGTCCGCTTCATCTTAGTTCATGCCATTAACCAACCACGTCAGCATTTCAAAGCACTCAAGAAGGTCGATCAGCGTTAAGACAAGCGCATACACCTTTAGTTACCTTGTTCATATTCGCAGTACCGTCTTTGTTGGCGGCCACATTGCCAAGGAAGTCGACAACAACGTTAACGAAAGCCGTATTCGCACTACACTGTTCCAAAGTGCCCAGTATCCTCGATATGGCTTCTTTGTTGTCAGCGCTCCTCACCACCTCCAAGTCGCTAACCACTCGAAGACAGTAGATACTCTCCAATGCGACCCGCTCAGAACAATGTGGATTTGCCAACAAGTAGGAAATTGTCTAAATTGAGCACATTTCTTTTAATGAATGGAGAAAGCCGTCAACTACTATATCTGACGCATGGCAGGGTGCCAAATACAGCTCATACGAGGAACTTGAAGACATCCGTTGGAATATATTGTACATCAATCCGTCAAAAGTGACATATATTTTGACTCCGAAAAGACTCTAAAAAAATAGGAGAAAGAAGGTATCAAAATAGCAATTCAACAGCCATCTCAATGATTCAATATAAAACACAGAAACTGATTAAGCGCCAACGGTTTCATCGAACGTTTTATGTTTTCGCCATTCGACGAACGGTTGATCAGTCGATCGCATTTGAATCCTCGATTAGAAACGAAATAAATCACCCTCGGATAATCTGCCTTATTTCGAAAGAAATAAACGGAAATCAAAAGATGGCATGCTCCACAGCAGTTGTTTTCATAAGCTACTCGCAATTAGTGGAAATTTATAATTAAGCTAATTCATGTTTGTGTGACTCGATTTGTTGAAAACCACGTTCAATTATCACCACAAACAACCGGATCACATAATTTTGTCGTTTGACGTTGCGATTACAATGACGAGTATTTATATAACTATAAGCTCATTTCAACTTTAACTGCTCAAGGGCATAAGTGTAACATCATGTAAAAGTCAGATAGTTGTGATTCACCGTTGCAATTGCAGCCAAAAATTAACGAATAATAGCGTTGCACAATCGCTGAGTTTTTATTTACGACAAATAGCTCTGAAGCAAAAATCTTCAATTTAAAAACGCCATCAAGCATATGTATCACAAACCTGTACACCGCCAAGATGGGCAAATCGTTCACCGAATTTCGGGCTATCTTGCGAGCAAACAACTGCGTACAAAGCACGTACTATCCTATAAACGACCAGCTCGTTCATCTCCTTTTTTAGCAACTCCAACAACAATCGAATTCCATCGTTTGCCTCGAATGTACTCTAAAATTACTGTTCCTGAGGAAAAGATAACGATCCTCAAACTAGACAACATAAGATGTACGTTTACATAAGACAATTCGGCAAAACAATTTGCTTAGAAAGTGTTTAAATTCGTTTCTGAGTGACTATTCGTGAATGATCATCATCTCCCATACTAATTTTCCCATTTCAAACGGAAACTCTGTAACTGCTTATGAAGCAGTAAGACAGTAAAAAGAAATCGTCTTATATAAGTTAAGAGCACAATAAAATCATTCGTTGTGAAATTCGCATTTAGAAAATAAATGCTGCCAGAAGAGATGAGATAAACTGACTCTTTTATAATAAAGTGATTCAATCCATATATGTACAAACCCTCTCTCCTTACTGCTCATCCTCCTTCCCCCCCCCCCCCCAAAC
>JPKZ01000959.1:20496-49843 GCA_000803305.1 Toxocara canis
AAATCCAAGGATGTCACCTGCAAATTTCAGGTTTTTTGATGAGCCACTCAAGTGATCCACATCCGTATGGTAAACACTATAAAGAATATATTTTTGGCAAACTTAAAAAATAGCCCAAAATATGAAATTTGCTACACCCTCTACGCTTGCCGATCACTAAAAAGCCCTTCCTTATTTGCGCAGCTTGAGGCTTTTTTGGTCTAAAAAATAAACGGCTCGTAAAACTTTGTTCGAAAATGATGCTTTGCGAAAGTTTTCGATAATTAAAAGGAGGAATGGCCGACCATATATGATTGAAATTGTTAATAAATACACCAAATAAACGCACCGTTTTGTATAGATGTATATCTGGATAAGGTACAATATCAGTGGTGAACATTTATTATATCTTTTTTCGAATATAAATTTCGCAAAAGAAAAAAAAAGTCATCAAATAAAGTCAACATTATCAAAAATCATTTAAAACAAATACTTTCACTGAAATGCAAAAACATCAATAACGCTGTATCGTACCCGTAATTGGTCGTCTCCATTATAGACACGCCTCAATAGATCGAATACATATTGTTTTGATTTTGATGTTTTTATAAAGTAACGATCACCATACAATTCCATTTCTCTCAGCACACCAATTCCTCGATTAATGATCTGCGATGAACAATTCAAAAGTAAATAAGTTTGCGATTGCAATAATAATGTACTGTTACTGATGAACAATTTGCATATGCAGTAAATTAAAAAACTAAAACTCATTTCATATGCTTATACACATAGCGTGCATCTTATGAGTGTGATCATTCGCGCATATATCTTTGATAAACAAACAGCGTGTAGTGTCCTGAAGTATCGAAGCTGTTAGCCCTAGAAGCGTAATGACACTTTTTTTTTAAACGTTGCGGCATATTATGCCACGCCTCAGTAGATCGAATACATATTGTTATCTGTGATAACGAAAAACGTGATCGTGTACTTGCACCTCTTGGTTATGGAAAGTGAAGAACTTCAAAGAAATGCAGATTGGTGGACGAAAGGATATCTTTTTCTGATAACTGTGCAAGCTTATTTATGTAATTAATTAAACAAGCCTTCTATGAAATAAACGAAAGTAATGTAAGCTGTTATGCGAATGAGTACATTTTTTAGGGTTGCGAAGTGAAATCATACTACCGTATGAGCTCATTTCAGTATTATATTTGCGGTCAAAAATTTCATGAAAGCCAATTCAACCTCTCATATTAGCGGTCATGAAGCTCTATTTGCAGAACTTGTATGGTTAAACAGATCGGCCATGGTATAGATACAGATAATTTTCATTAAGCGCAAATCATAGCCGCCATTTCGACAAAACAAGGAAAACCCTATGTCCTTCTTTGCTCGGTTTAAATAGGGGCAAAAAAACCTTCTTCTATGCACTAAATTTTTCAAAAGAACTAAAACCTGATTCTTTTTAACTTGAGTTGGCCCGAGTTTATCTTGCACTAAAAAATTATTAAAGGTTAGCCTCAAATATACGCATAAGCATAGGTGTTCTTCTAGACAATCTTATTTTAAAGTTATTAAAACGACAGGATGGAGTAGAATTTCTTTTGGCTGCTCCTTTTTGTTGTGCAATTGAGTGAGAAACGAAAAAAGAAAATGCACTTTCAAAGAACAAGTAACCAACCTCTTCTTTCAAACGTTTTCCATACGTTGAGCGGTCGACCATCTCCACTAATGAATGAACCGTATTGAGCGCATATTTACAATATTTTTGTGACGGACTGAAATTTTAAAAAATTTAAAATCAATTTTAAAAAATAAAAAATTCGGCGCAGTTATTTTTTATGTTAAAAAAAAAGCAAAACTGCGCAACAAAACTTGTATGAAATTATTTCTTCGCATTTGGAACGCCAAGAAAGTTTTCAATATATATCGCTCATTCACTCATTCTTGAATTTCAATCGTGAAAAACATTGATGTGCAAGGAAGTGCGTTTTAGAGTTATCCTAAACTTCCCTGCCAATATACGAGTACTTACTTACTCCATTCGCCTTACAAACGTCTCCAGTAGTTGATCTGCATAGCTCGCCATCCACTAAAAAAAAGTTTTATCATGCCATATATGTTCATGCAAATTCTACCACTCAACAATGGCTTCATCTCAGATAATCATTCATCCATGAACCTGGTGGATTCGATGTAACGCACTATGAACTATAGGAAAAATGAAACACCGTGATAACTTCCGAAAAAACTAATGACCCTATTGGTCGCATAATAAAGTTCAGAATTCTTGTGCGATGATCGTATGAGAAGCAAAGCATTCATATCTGGCAATATTTCAAAACCTCACATTACCGTATCGACTATTAAAAAGTCATCACATTTTGTTTTGTAGATTTATATATTGTTTCACGTTTCACGTAATTCAGGAATTTTATTGCACGCATTCGGATTAGTTTAATGCGCCACCAAAGTCGCAATCGTTGAAAGCATTTGGGGAAAAAGAATTCAAAAACCATTGAGGCATATGTATCGAACTTTTGTTATTTTAAATGAAAAGTTAAAGGACCCCACATTAAAAGTGCACTGAATAGTTGAATTCGACTAGCGACTTACCCTAGCGATTATCTGTTTAGAGGTTCCATCGGCTGACAAATTCGACATAACCCGTAAAATTGTATCGACGATCTAAACAACGGAAGCACTGCAATTAGAAAATCACGCTACATTCATATGTGAGCCTATTCGCGCTCGCACGGATATTTATTTAGTGACGATTAGTCGATGATTAACAGAGCATATGATAAGAGAAGAAAATTTTAGTTAGAGGAAGGAAAAACCTGGAATAGAAATGTTAAAGACAAAATAGAATCGTGAATAGAAATGATTTTTTGGGAGGCGAAAACGTTAAGAGAGTATTTTTGGAGGAAAAAAAACCTAAGAAGTCGATGCCGGTAACTTTGGTTAAGCAGATAAGATATTACTAAATATTAAGACGGCAATAAACTATTCAAAGAAAAATGAGTCGACCAAAGACAATGTTCATTCGTTCACATGATTCTGTTTGTTTTACATATTTGCGCTCATCATTCGTTATTTCGCAACCGATTGACGTGCAATCCGGTAAAACAGTACATAAGTATATTAGCATAACGAGCAATGCGACATTTTGAAGGCAAGTGCTTGATCTCTTGAACGGTTTCGATTTCATTAACGTCTACAACAACCTCTTGTACAAAGTTATTTTCCAAGCACAGTAATATCCTTTAAAAAACGTTGCTAATTACTTAGGAAAAAAACTACAGTTGAGAAAATGAGCCCTTTTTTTCAGACTTTTCGGAATTCAAAAAAATGAGAAAAAAAGTAAGTCATTTGAAATAAATCAGCATTGCCATCCAATCGTATAAAAAAAAAAGAGATTTTCGGCTCGAAAATACGGCAATGATTATGTCAGACAAGAAACCAAATCCACTTCAAACATTCTAAGGAAGTTCAACAGAATGTTTCTTTTGGTTTTCGAAAGAGTATTATTCGAATAGAAATTTATCAACTTCTTTCTTGGACATCTTAGCGATTGCGAATAAATCTTCTAGCCAAAAAAAAGTAATAAACGAAACAAAACATACATCGATTTCGAGATCAGATTGCTTTAACCAGTTTTGTATGAGTGCATACATCATAGCGCTAAGTTTTTCTGTATCAGCTCGATCAAAATCATTCCTTGTCGTCATCATGAAAACCGCTCTGAGAATATCGCGTAGCATTTTCTGAAAAAAAGAGTATGAGTATTTTGAAAAAAAAAAGAAAAAAAAGAGAGTATTGAGAATATCTGAGAATATCGCGTAGCATTTTCTGAAAAAAAAAACTCTCAAACATTTAAGCATTGTTTGGAATAAGTGCTTTAAAACCGTAAATAAATGAGTGCACATACGCCGTGGGGAACGTATTGATGACTGTGAGCAATAAAATGGCTAGTTTCAAAAGCTATCTTGAAAGATTAAAGCTCGCGTAATGACACATCCATGTTTCACCTCATTTGATCTATTGCGGAAGTCTAGTACAATTACTTTGGAAAATGTTTATCGACTCAACTGGTTATAAAATGAGTTTAAATATGCTAAATCTAAGGTACTTTTAAGCATCTATCTATAGCTGCTTCTTATGTTGAGGGGTCAAACAAAAAACAGTCCTATGCTATGGACTACACCAACCAAATTTGCAGCTTTCCGTTAGGCCCTGGTACCGCGCGATTGGCGAAACATTTAAGGGATTCACTCGCCTACGGTTCAAGATAAGGCTTGAATCTTGCCGAGTACCCACAACGGTAAGTAGAATAAAATGTAGCCAATGAAAAGCACTTCTATGTTGCATGTGAATGGCTTAAAAGCAATACTACTGCTTGCCAAGGTATAAATGAATAAAGGGTTACTGTTATTACCAGTTATGATCATAGCATAAAGCACTTCACGAATGCAAAAGCTCAAAAGGTGCTAGGCGGTATTGTGAAAGCGGTTTTATACAAAACTTCATTAGAACCAGACCGGATCATTGATTTTTGGACAACATCCGTTTGATAATTAAAATGATTGCGGCTTTAAGTGTATTGATCGTGTTGCTGTACACTTTTTGGTTCTTTATATATTGAGTAATTTATTAAAGCTGTTATTGATCACTAAAAACCAACAATTATAAATGGACACGTTTTATTTGATTTTTATGGCAAACAGTATTACTTTTATACCTCACTTACAGAACAGACAATCATATGAAGGCCAACGATAGATGATAAGTTACCTTATCGGTGGTGTTAATATTGGCGTTGATCTTATCCAGATAGCTATCTACAGCCTGGGCATACTTTTCGCGCTTATTCGGATCGACGTTTTCGGCACAAGAAGACGAAGATGAGGGAGCTGACGAGTGGTGCGCAGTCCTCTGCAAATATTAGTGTGCACAGTATCCATTACTAACGATCAATATGAAGAATTCATTACGGACACTTCCGCGAATGGTATCTTGTACTCCACAATCAAAAGGTCTACATAGTACATATATATATATATATATATATATGTATATATATATAAATGTAATATACAAATGTAAAATAATATATAGGCATATGTGTACATATATGTAAACCATCCTAATAACATAATTAAGTTAGTATTAAGTTGCGTTCATAAACGGTTAAGATTGAAGAAATGATTTCCCGGACTGGTTCGCGAAATGCTGAAATACAAAAAAAAACCTACCAATTCGCTTATTTTGTGTAGGTCGGTAATTTGTGTATTTACACTTAGCATACTCATATCGTCGGTTGTACTACTCACTCGCGTCATCCTCGATATCACAGATGAAGGCTGAATACAATAATTTATACTTTTCACCATCAATGTTGGCAAAAGAAAATAAGATTTTCCATCAAAGTTTGACGTACTATATTGTAGACGCTAGAACTGATTTAAAATAATAATTCTAACCAATTATTCGACAAACCAAACGTCTTAACAATCAATCAATGTTACGTTACATCGCATACGTAATTTACACACAATTGTGCAAGCATGATGAACCCAGATTTACAATTCGGATCAAAGAATGTCACTGAAGTTTTTTTTCCTGTGTTAGGAAGGAAACGTTAACAATACTGAGAGAGAATTTGAAGAAATAAAAAGTAAACAATATAGCCATTAAAAATAACACAAGCAATATTCTATGTTGCATTTTCTGAACTAACAGTAAGTTCGATTTAGTTTTGGATAACTTGCATACAAGTCATCAATGATAGTTTCAGAAAGATCAATAACGAGCTTGGAAAGCATTGAATTTAAAAAGGAAATATGGATTTAAGTATTCAAATATTTGAATGACACATTTGGATATTTAAGTACAAACGTATATGTACTTATTCTACATTTATGCCATACTTAAACATTAAATGCTTACATGTACTCGAATATCTATACTACATAAAACTATGCTCTCGTATTCCTTATAGTAGAACAGTCTATGAATATGAGTAAATGCAAGAGCTATTTCTGGGACCTATATGAGTTTATGTTAGAAACGTCATCACAACGTCAGCGAGAATGCAAAAATGTATTCGCAAAAGAAAGAGGAAAATAATTTTTTCATGAAATACGTTTTGAAGTATTTTCTGCGATAACAAGTCAATAATATAGTAACTTTAGTGAATAAAATGTAAAAAAAGTAACGACACAAATGTTAATTCAATTTTTTAAGTTTTAGTGATTCAAAGGAAAAATTTTCATGAACGTTCTAAAAAAAATTAATTCCCTTTAGTTTTATGCTTCCCCTTACTATAAACCTTTCAACGCTTGCTAACCCTCTTTGCAAAAGCATTTACTCGCAATTGTCGATAAACTCAGTACCGTTTAAATGAGAACTAAAGAAAGAATTGAAAAAATATTTTTCAGTGAAAAATAACCTCCGATCCAGGTTTGCAATGATGTTGAACAACATGTGTGAAGCGATGATCAGACATCCACGTTTGAGTATTCATAATTTTTCTCGTGTCAACTTCGCCTCTCTCGATGCATTGCTGCTGTCGTTCGCGTTCAGCCATCGGACTATTCGGCACCGATTTCCCCAAAGGTGGATATGGAACCCTCAAACTAAACCATAGTTTGGGATTTAGGGTTTATTCGGCGCCAAAAGGCAAGTAATAATTAGTATTGCTAGCAAAAGTTAAGAGTTCTGCATTCCAGGAAAAAAAAGAATTTCAGAGTATAGGTCATTGTCGAAGGATGATATAAACAATTTCTAACGACACTGTTCACAGCACGGTTTGCTGTGAAGAGTGTCGTTTACGAATTACGAAGACAAGTCGAGCTAAAGAAAAAAGTTGAGAAAATGAAACGAAATATCAAATTACGATGATATATCTCGTTTTACCAAATGCCTTCATAAAACAAAATCAAATGAAGTGTTCGTTATTAAATGATATATATATATGTATATATATACATATATACATATATATATATATATATGTGATGAACATAACGTGAAAACAATCTCACTCGAGAAAAAGCAACTTCAAACGATTTACCCTATGATTTGAAATATACCGTCGTTTCATTTGCACAATTTGCAAAGCACAAAACTCAACGCTACGATTGTATTTAAAACAATAGTAATGATAAAGTATATATTAGCATTGCAAAATAAACGCAAAACAAGATTATAAACATAACTTTTCACTTAAACAACATATTTCATCGCGCAGCCAAAGGCAAATATATTCTGAAAATTCTGTTAATTTTGAGAATGTAAAAATCACATGCTAGTATAGTTAAGAGGTGTGCTTCAATCAAAACAGCGAACACCAACGAAAGGCATGTGTATTAGAAATACAATTTTGAAGTTGCTTATGGATACCTTGCTCTAGGGTAGAAGGATGGTTGCTGCCCATAAAAGCACGGTCCCGAAGGTAACATTGGTGTACAGGCAGATCCGTATGAAGTGGACGGCATTTGTTGTTCGTACGGATATGCCTGATGCGGCATTCGATACATACCAAATGCTGCATCCATTATCACCTGAAATCATTTAAGTGACTTTTTATCAATCTCTCTTTTTTTTCATGTACTTTTTTCATGTTTTAGAACGCAAAAATAAATTATGAATTCAAACATAACATCCCACTCGAAACGATGATATCTTGTGAAATAAAAATTCGTTTGAAAAAGTCAACAACAAAAACAAACATTATCAGCGTTATCATTATCAACAAATCAATAATTTCGTTTTTTTCTACTGAAATTATCCCAAATAATCGTTTCAAATGTTTTTTGGCAGCTAGGAGATTGCCGCTTATTAATTTTTCTTGCGAAGCTCTTTAAACGAACAAATTTCTGAAAAAATTTTTTTTCTCAAATACTAATTAATTGTTTGCTCGAAAATGTTAATAAGAACATTTGATTAGACGCTAAATAAACAAATAATAAATGATAACTTACATCAATGGAGACGACTTTGTAGCTGAAGTGATCTCAAAATGACACATATGAACGCACTGAAAAAGACGTGGAACGATTATATTTGTGTTACGAAACGAAACGAATATCACTAAATTTGGCGTTATAGGGCGATACTCAAAGCATATTGCGTGTTCGAATGGGAACGTCTTTATCAGGTTTATCGATAACAATAATTTTAATGTGATCCTTCTAGATGACCATATTTTGGCAATCTCTTTTTCTTATTTTGTAAACAATCATTTATTTAGCTCAGAAATAAATTTTGTCGGCAAATCGCATTGACAAAAATAATACAAAATTTTTCAAAATTTTTTGTAAATTCAAAATTTTTAGATAAGATTTCGAGAGATATCGTATCGAAGTCGATAAACCACCAAATAAATCGTACTTTAAAAGATTTCGTTTTTACTTCTTCCTCTCTTGATAACTAATCAATATAAAATGGTAATCGGGGGAAAAAAGTAAGTCATATGAAAAACGCATAGGAAAGATCAAAGAAAGAAAAATTTGAAAGTGGAAAAATGGAAAACTTCAATTTGTTTTTATTGCAAAAGAATTCATTTTCATCTCTCATAATTTCTTTAAGGTATTTTCTTCTAGAAAATTGCTTTCATCAACAAGCAACACAAACGATGAAAACATATAATAAATGATAGACAAGCACTTCAATCGGATATCGGAAAGAAAACGTTATAAATAATGAATGTAAAAATATGAAAAAAAAAACGTAGAAAAAGAAACAATTGCAACGTTGAAAAAATGTTATCAACGTTGCTGAAAAAACGTTGCTTTCGTTGAAAAAATGTTATCAACGTTGCTCCCTTGGTGTTATGTGTGAAGAAGAGGAAATGAGTGAAACACCTAAGGCACATATCACTTAAGGGGATCAACAACACCAAATTGATTGCCTTTAAAATGATGCTTGAGGCGAATGATGGTGATATGGTCACTTGCAAAACACTAAATAATTGTTCTCAAATGATACCTATACAAATCAGTTATGGAATTGTACGGATATCTTACATCTCTACGGAAATCCTTTTAAATGACAATTTTTCGAAATTATGGATAGGTGAAGCATTGTATTGTTCTCTGAATGACAGCTTCTACAAACGGCGAAATGCTATATTGCGTTTGTTCTCTGCAACTGCTTGTTAACAAACAAAATCGCGCTAATGGTATAGCACTCAACTCTTTTATCGGTCAACGTCTTTGATTTATTTTTAAAAAAAAGAAAAGAAAAAAGCAAAATCTCTTCACAGCCATCACCTGCTGAAGCTATAAAAAATCTTGCTATGAGAGCTATGAGAGCCGGCTTTCTTCTACACCTTTGAGCATCTTTCAACTGATATAAGCGATGAAGTATTACTTCATTGAGACAACGTAAATGATGGAATGACACCAATGTGAGATACTGCGATTCTGTTCGATTCGACGACCAGTAAATGTTGGCAACTCTGAGGGAAAACAAGTTGAAAAAAAAAAAGAGGGCAAACGATTGGTACATAGGCGTTTTTCGCAGTACTCAATACGAATTAAACCGATATCCGAACCTCAGAGATTTTGATGCGGATCAATCGGATAGGGAATGGATTTGAGGGGAACAGTATCGAATAGGATATCAAAAGATACGCAATAAGAATCTCCCTCGATGTGCTCTCAATTTTGTAAAAGTGTTTGACGCGGAAATATCGCTGCAACAAAACTGTCTCATGCATTCGACAAAGGTTCTAAAATCAAATGAAGCATTTCTGATGAGCGAAGCATTGTTAAGCAAAAACATTTCCGTTCGAGCGGCGAACAAGCAGTTGTCCATGACGCACACACTGACACGATGATGGTTGAACGTTATGCACACCAAATCTAAATGTTTTTGCTATTGGTGTCTATTTTTGTAAAATTTTCATGATCGTTTTTCAAAAATTTCTAAATTTTTCATTTGAATTTTTCAATTTTCCATTTTTTTTAAAATTACAATCGGAGCTCTATCTAATATGCATCTAAGGTTTGATCACAGGAATTGAATTTGTGGGCACTTACTCCATACGAATTTTTTCGGCGTAATTATTTTCGGTGCACCAAAATTGATACGAAAATTTGGGAATCGGGAAAATTTATGAAAATATGTGTAACATACATATAAACATTTCATATATATTTATATATAAAAATATGGAAACTTAATATATAATGAATACGTAACATACAAACATGTCATATAAATAAATTTAATATATAGTGAAGTACATCATATGTGCAAAATATTTAGAAAACACGTATATGCACATTTATAAATGTGTACTGTACATATTATATGCATAATTATATATAAACAGCTACACATATATTAACACACATACTTTATATATATATATATACATATATATATATACATATATATATATACATATATATATATACATATATATATATACATATATATATATACATATATATATATACATATATATATATACATATATATATATACATATATATATATACATATATATATATACATATATATATATACATATATATATATACATATATATATATACATATATATATATACATATATATATATACATATATATATATACATACTTTCTTTCGGCAGCTGTAATTTCATCGATTCGTTCTCCATCGATGCAGCTGGCAACCATCCTTCCATTCTCCTCCACCTTGAGCTTGGTACATCTATGCGGTTCATGTAGGCGTACAAGCGAATCCCTCCATCTCGAAGGCGGCCTTACTGGTTCTCTTCTTACATTTCGTAGACACTATTCAACCATCCACTTCGTCCATCTATTGTCGTTCATCGTTGCCACATGACCAGCAGAAGTGTGCTTCGTGGCGAACATCAGTTCAACGACGTCCTTCACGCCAGAACGAGATCACAGGTCTTCACTGGAGATATGTTGCAACCTGTTGATACCCACCATGCGTCGCTCCATGGCGCGCCGAGTTACTGCTAACTTTCGTTGTTCCGCAAGCGTTGTATTCCACGTTTCGCAGCCGTATAATAGCACCGGAATAATTGTGCTGTTGAACAACTCTGCTTTCACAGGTCGTGTCGTTTTCCTATCCAGGACGATTTCTCGGTGTCGTGAAGACTATCCACATTGCTCTCCTCTTTCCACTCAGTTCCTCACCCAAATTGTTATGAATTTCTTTCGCCCACTCCAGATAGACATAGCTATCAACAAGCTCTACATTTTGCTTTTCGACCTTTATGTCAAACCCAAGGCAGTACTCATTCTTCATCCACTGCGTCTTGCCACTGGGGATTTTGAGCCCAGTTGCCTTCGCATTACTCTTAAGTTCATTTAAAAAATTTTGCAACATTTGCGAGTTCTCTGCGATGAGCATCACATCGTCTGCAAATAAGAGCATTCGAAGTACTTCGCCGTCTATAAGAAAACCCTCTGCCGTCTCGATATTCTGCAATACACCTTCAAGCGCGTGTGTGAAGATTTTTGGGTACAAATTTCCCCTTGTTCAACACTTCTGCCGACTCATTTTTATTGGCTCATCAAACGGAGTTATCTCGATATGTAATCTTGTCAGTGTCATCATTAATAATCCGGACATACGCGGGATCAATTCCTTGGTTCGATACAGCTTGTAGTGCGGCGTTATGCTGTACAGAGTCAAAGGCTTTCTCAAAATCTACGAAGAGTAGACGCAGTGAAATTTTGTATTCTTTGCGCCATTCAATCAATTGCGTTACGGCGAAAATGTGGTCAGTAGTGGAAAATCGCTTTCTGAAGCCGGCTTGCTCTCTCCTTGAATTTTCGTCTACTTCAGTTTCTATGCGGGCGTACACCGCTCGCATAAAAATCTTGTACATGTGCGATAGCAAGCATATTGGACGGTGGTTGCAAATGTCCTCGCGGTCTCCTTTTTTCGCAGTCTGCACTGTTTTGGATCGCTTCCATTCCGCCGATATCTTTTCTGACTGTGGATACCAGGTGAATCGGACATTCAACGCCTTTTCAAGCTGTTCACCTCCTGTTCGTACTTCCTTCGCGTGCACTTGATCTACTCATACAGCCTTCCTTGGTTCGTTCCATACTGTGTACTGCTTATTCGACTTCACTTGGTGTCACCTTCGGCACAGAACATGCGGCAGTTAACTTGCGAGTTTTGACTGTAACAATCGATGAAAAAAGCTGTTCGTAGAAATTTATATATATGTACATATAATATATATATGATTTTTATATATAGATTTATAAAATATGACGGTCCGATAATGTGCTGTCTAAATGTCTAAATGTCGAGGTGTCTAAAAGCCAATAATAATTGACAGCACATTATAAAGTAAAACATTATTTGGACACAATCTATTGAAGGATGCCATCCCTTGTTCACTAATGAATGGAAATGTTATTTCGATTTTCGCTTATTTCAAAATTAGCGTCTAGAATTGTTGAATAAGTATGTGATGAGAATTTGAACTATCAGTTGGAATTTTGTCGAAAAAAAAATCGACTATTTTTCTCTTTATATTGCTTAAATAACAAATTTCTTTTTTCGGATACAGCGATATGCGAACAATCAGAGCGTCCATCAACAAACACTCTCTTCTCTCATCAAATTTCCTCGTTTGTTGCTTCCAAACCAAAAATCATAAACTAAACTTCCGAACGTTTCAAATTCCGTCAAATAATCCAAAGCCAAACGATTTTATAAGTGAATATAAACGAATGAAGGAAATAAAGCAAAGAAAATCGGAAATGTGAATCGATAAGTCGATAATCGTGTTATCTATGAGAATTCAAGAACGCTTCCTTGTTATGTGATCAGTACTTTTCACATCGCAACATCCTCATATCACATTAAAAAGTTAGCGAATAACGAGAAATAGTTAAATAACAATAAACTGCTTCTAACGGCTCTTTCGAAAGACGGTCACAACAATAACGAGTACAAAAACGATTACACCTAATTGCATCTTGCAATTATAAACCTAAGAAAACGTCACCATGCATATATGAATAGCACATTATAAATTAATCCGACTCAACATTTGATCAACTGAGCGGAGGGGGCAGGGGAGGGGTGGAAAGGGGTTGGGGAAGACGAGCAAGGAAATGTAGGAGATTGCGAAATACGTTTTTTTTCAGGTCGCATAACTGTTCAGGAGAGGGGAAAAAAGAAGGGGTGAAAAATAGATGTTGCACTTTTCAAATCGCGGTTCCACGAAACCTCGACCTGCCCAATAACGCTAATGCCCAGACTGACCTAATTAATGCATGCTCTCTGTTCGTTGCACACATTCGTTTTGACTATGAGCCAATCGGTGAGTTAAGATGAGCCAACTATGGAATGGTTGGTTCTAGTTTTGGTAATTTTACGCGTTGGTAACTTATGATTTTCAAATAAAGTTATGGCGATGTCGGGTCCGCCCGTATGCACTTGCATATCTCTATCTGTATGACGCGTAATTTCAGCTCCCTAACCAATGAAGGCAGAGTTTATAAGTTTGATATATACGATGCGCACTCTATACTCACCTCCTAGAGCACATTTCAAATCAGTTCAACAATGCCGTTGGAAGTTAAATTTGAGGAAAATCTACATGAATTTCCAACGGATTGGATTGCATTTCTGACCGATCGTTTTTTAGAAAGAGGGTGAAATTTTGCATTTGTGTTCACCAGTTGAATTGTTCAGAAGATAACTGGGGTAGCATAAAAACGAATCTCTGGTGGAAGATTTTGCATGTGAGATCGGGTCGAGCAGAATTTGAAGTTTTTTCGCTTGCTAGAATCTTATGACAGAAGCTGCTTTGACGATCAATCGCCAAAGCGCGTATCACGTCAGTCCGTGGCCAGCACTGCAAAATTGTTTGTTCGTTGAACGACTGTATGTGAAATATTCCATATTTGAATGGTCTAGCTTGTCGGTCTAGGCAATGGTCTAGCTTGTCGCATGAAGCTGCTGATAGGGCACATCATCTGGATTTTGCCGGAATAAACAACAACCAAGAATGCTTGTTGGGTCAGGAGGGAGAAGAGGGAACGGATTGGGTGCGGGGGGAGGGGGGGAGGTGGGAAGGGAGGCGATTAGTACTACATACGCTATGGCAACTCACTCAACAGATCAGCCGTAAATGATGGATATTCAAGTCTAGCTGATCCGATCGTGCCAACAAATACTCCACAAAACATTCGTCTTTACCAACCCGATTAATGAAGTATGCAACTGGAATGTTGACAATTCAATACAATTTCTATCGTATTTCAGGGAACAACCAATTCTATTGCGGTCGGTGAAATTATCTATTTGAAATCGAGAATAAGGTGCGGTCCTAATATGCAGATTGTACCTACCAAATGTCATAATTTACAAAACTTCATGCCTTCAATATTTCCCATACTTTGACTATTGGTTAGACAGACAACCAAACAGATACACTTAAACGCGCGCAAAAATATTATAAGGCGTAAAAAAACGAATAATGCGTACATCCTTTTCGATAGATGACAGATCGGTTGACTCACATAGAATCGGGTAAAACAATGACCGGACGGTTCATAGTGGCGAGTAGAGTTTTTTTTTTTGTGGCGGTAGACAGGTATGAATAGAGAAATTGTTTTTGGTGGGAAAAGTGATGATGGCCTCCAGTTTGGGCGTCTTTATGATTATGATGAAAAGAGAAGAGATATTACGAGGGCGAAATATGGCATTCTAAACGAACACTATACACATCTCACGTTAGGCGGATGCGCACATCAACGATAAACGAACACTTTTGGGCGTTTGCGAAACGATCGCAAACAATTAATTAAATTATATTTAATGAGTGGATCAATTAAATAATTATGCAAAAAAATAATAAATAGTTGATTAAAGAAATAAATCCTAACAAAACAATTACGCAAAAGAAACGAAATCTCACCAATAGAAAAAAAAAGAACAGAAAAGAGACTACATAAATACTTCTCTAGAGCACGAGCCTTCAAGTATGACAACAAAATCAATGCACTGCGCAACGATGACGAATTTTTGCATAGAGTCAAAATACAGCATAACAAGTTCATAACATTACGTGTAATGGGATAGAACTTTAAACGTAAGTCTTGATGTTTAAATCATTGGATGAAATCTTAGAAAAATCAGTTGAAATGAATTTGTTACGAAAAATAAGAAAAATCAGTTGAAACGAATTTGTTATGAAAAATAAGAAAAATCAGTTGAAACGAATTTGTTATGAAAAATAAGAAAAATCAGTTGAAACGAATTTGTTATGAAAAATAAGAAAAATCAGTTGAAACGAATTTGTTATGAAAAACATAACAAGTCATAACATTACGTGTAATGGGATAGAACTTTAAACGTAAGTCTTGATGTTTAAATCATTGGATGAAATCTTAGAAAAATCAGTTAAAATGAATTTGTTATGAAAAATAAGAAAAATCGGTTGAAACGAATTTGTTATGAAAAATAAACAAGAAAATTCATAAATTAGACGAAATAAGGAGGTATCAATGAAAAACAACCAACTGTAAAAGCATATCATTGGGAAGTGGTTATCAAGAATATAATACGTATGTGTGTTTCGCAAAAAAAAAAAATTGAAAACAATAATAATAATAATAAATCCACAAATTTGAAAGATCGAAAATCGAGATTACCGATCCTGCAAGAAAGCATTCGACAATGAAGGCAATAAAGTAACTAAATTCCAATAAGTTGTTGTTTACAATTGCTCAATGAGGCTCGGCTTGGCTTATCTCGCAACAATTCTATCCTATTTCTTTCGATTAAAAAGAAAAGAGTTGAAAAAAAGGAAAATCGTTCCCAAAATCACTCTTTAAAAAATAAATTGGAATACGAGTCCTTCTAAAAAAGTGAAGAAAAAAATTTCAAAAATGTTAGAAAAAAAATGATCGATTTATTCCCTAAGAGATATGAAGGGAAAAAATTATTTCCCTATTTTTTAGTTACTTTTTATGTTTTTTAAATAAAATCATTCATTTTTTTTACCTCTTTTAAAAAAAAAAAACTTTCGGCCTGATCTTGATTCCTGTCAAAATATTAGATGTCATCCTTTCCACAAGAGCGTTCGAGACAAAACATCGACACGATATGACTGATCCATGTGAGGTCATATGAAGACAGTGCACATTAAAAGCATTAACTCTCCCGGAAAATATTTCATTCGATCCTCTTCCCTTGCCTCGGGAACTCGCTTCAAACTTCTTACCTAATTTATTCGCCAAACAATTCCCAAAACAAAATTAATATGGAAAAAAATGAGCATGCAATTTGCATTCAAAAAGAAGGAAATATTCCAGCGAACTGCTTGCAAATTTTCCCAAAACATCAAAATTGTCTGCTTAAAATTCTCCAAAAACCGCTAAGCATCCATCCATTCAAACAAAAATAACAAACTCAGGATGCATACGTATGCAAACCAGCAGTGCAACTATGCTGCAGTCATTAAAACAGAAAACAAAAAAGCGATCGAAAAGTTATTCGTCCGAAAAGAAACTTCGATAAATTATAGCTAGTAAGACTGTTGAGGTGAATTAAATTCATCGAAGAGTTTCGTTATATTTGTTAGAAAATAATGCGATTTGTTTGATAAAATACAAATGAAGCATTGCATATGTAAATTTTAGATAAGACGGTTCAAGCACATAAATATCATACGACCTCAAATAAAACCCCTTCCCTGGGACATTAAGTTCACTAGTTGATTGAGCGAGCATTTAATGGATAAGGAGACTGCGCCGAGAATAAGGCAATTTTTCAACCTCTGTTGAAGGATTTCTTTTAAAAAAAATGTGAAAGCCCATTATATTCCGTAAAATTTTTAGGAAAAAGAGTAGTACTTTAAAGAGAAGGCTATTTTTTTTCAAACAGCTCAGCAGACGAGTATCCGAGGAGATTTTATTACGCGTTATACGGTAAAATAGATAGTGATCCCCGTTCGCAACCAAAGAGAGTTAGGTGAGCTGGTGAAAAGCTCAGCGAGAGATGACTTCTTTAAAAACGAAATAATGTTCATCATATTCCAATATCTCGTTTGAATTATAAGGTACAAAATTAAACGCATACTTTTCCAGCAAATTTTCCCAAAACATCAAAATTGTCTGCTTAAAATTCTCCAAAAACCGCTAAGCACCCATCCATTCAAACAAAAACGCCATAAAACATTTAGCCAACGACAATGTTTTCTTCTCAAATATTTATATGAAGATAATAAGGATATTAATTGTTATCACCGATCACATAACAAACTCAGGATGCATACGTATGCAAACCAGCAGTGCAACTATGCTGCAGTCATTAAAACAGAAAATAAAAAAGCGATCGAAAAGTTATTCGTCCGAAAAGAAACTTCGATAAATTATAGCTAGTAAGACTGTTGAGGTGAATTAAATTCATCGAAGAGTTTCGTTATATTTGTTAGAAAATAATGCGATTTGTTTGATAAAATACAAATGAAGCATTGCATATGTAAATTTTAGATAAGACGGTTCAAGCACATAAATATCATACGACCTCAAATAAAACCCCTTCCCTGGGACATTAAGTTCACTAGTTGATTGAGCGAGCATTTAATGGATAAGGAGACTGCGCCGAGAATAAGGCAATTTTTCAACCTCTGTTGAAGGATTTCTTTTAAAAAAAATGTGAAAGCCCATTATATTCCGTAAAATTTTTAGGAAAAAGAGTAGTACTTTAAAGAGAAGGCTATTTTTTTTTCAAACAGCTCAGCAGACGAGTATCCGAGGAGATTTTATTACGCGTTATACGGTAAAATAGATAGTGATCCCCGTTCGCAACCAAAGAGAGTTAGGTGAGCTGGTGAAAAGCTCAGCGAGAGATGACTTCTTTAAAAACGAAATAATGTTCATCATATTCCAATATCTCGTTTGAATTATAAGGTACAAAATTAAACGCATACTTTTCCACTACTTTGTAGCAAATTTTCTATGACGTGAAATTTATGTCAATTATGCGGCGCAAACAAAGTATTTGCATAGAGTGAATGATTCAAAGACTAGAAATGAATGTGGCGCAGAAGCCGAACCATGGACGTCCACGTTTGAAATCGCAGTTTTAAACCAATACGCCACCTAATGTCATTTGAAACAGTTGCAACATTTTGAAATTTAAATAAATTAACAATGGTGGACGAATGCGCTGTGGAACAATGATGAAAAGTGCAAAATCGTGGTGGAGACGTAGAGACTGGAAAAAAAAGGAAATGATGCATACAAATTAGCGAGTGCAATTTTCTCAACGATTTCAGCGTATAGTTCAAACCTAAGAGAGAGAGAGAATGTTTTGAAAATTCAAATTTGTGATTGCGCGTCATGAGCGCGGGACACCAGAAATGGGAAAGAGAGAAAGCACCAGACATGTAGACAAAGAGACTCCCTCGGGTCGGATGAAGAGCACATTTGAATATGGCACCGCGTCCCTCAACCTGAGCGTCAGGCACAAAGTGCGGGAACTATGTACACCGCAACTCGAGCTCCACCATCTATTCATAGAACGCGCACCGCCCATCACAACGCCACTACCCCTACACCGCGACATATGAGGACGCCACATGGATACGGTAGAGCTTGCTGATAGTCGGAATGGTCACTGAAAGTAAAAGTAATCGTGGATTGTTGTTTCAAGTGATAAATGCTTTTTGCTTGCAAATGAAAATTTTCATTTTGTAGGTTATGATATACTTTTCTTCGTAAATATCATCGATTAACAGCTAATTAAAATTAAATGCAAAGGAAGCTGTTATTTCAACGGTTCCCGTATCGTTGCAGCTGACAACCATGCCCACGCATGATTGTTTTGACCAGTTTCGGAACTCCTGGTGGTCAGCCTGTTGGCGATCCTCCGGATAAGCAGCCGGAAGTCGAATCCAGGTCTTCCCGCATACGAAGCGTGAGCTCTACTCAATGAGATACTGCCCACCCATCACCCTAGACATAAAAGTTGATTTTGGTTTTTTACAAGCCTCTCGTCACCCCTATATGACTCAGTTGAACAAACACTCACATACCTCTCAGCAAAAAAAAAAGCTTTTGACAGATGCATTCACGCTGCGAAAACATTGTGATGGGAACGCCTGTTTCTAATGAAAAATCCCGAAAGGTTTTGGAGAAATTTTCTTAGCACTATACTACCGTATTTTTTCATTGTTGTCTCTACAGGAACACCCTTCTCAACGAATACTAATCGTTGGAAGCTGAACATAAGGCTGAACATCTCTAGAATACGCTCTTATGAAGTGCAGTTGAAGCGTGACATGAACATATCGGCTCTCACACGTACTCTCTATGTAACCTCAACGGAGCTCAACACTCAGAACGGAGTCTGACTTTCGCATCCCAGCCAGCTACAGTGTCATATACGTACCTCATGCAGAGATAGATGAGTTTAATGTGTGTTTAATTTGATGCACACGCCTCCACATATGGTTTATTGGAGAGTTGTTTGCCACATATGAACAGCTGTGCTATTTGAGATGTTAGTTTGGATTAATGAAAGCAAAAACATAATCGAACATTTCAGTTTTGAAGCCAACCATATGAGTGGATAATTACGCTCATGCAGCGTGAACAGTGACCCCTGGAAGGAAACGGATGAAATTTATGGCACCGAGCAGAAAAGAAAGGAAGGCAGAGAGGGAAAGAGAGAGAGCGAGTGAAAAAAAGAGAGAGGACTACTCCATTATTGTTCTATATTCAAATGAAGAGCAGTGATAGAAGAACACTCTTGACAACAGTTGTCTATATAATGCGTATATATGTGAGTGAATGCAATATAAGTCAACATAAACGATCCCCTCAAGGTGTGCATCGCGAAGTGTTGTTGTGCGAGCATGACCCTCCTCTTTCCTCAGATGCACATTTCTATAAGCATGAAACCCTCAGCAATTTCGGCCAAGTAGGACACGTGTGGCCAATTAGTAATGTATTTTTGACGCCACATCTGGGCGTTTACAGAGTACATGCATCTTATGCATTGAGGGACGGAACAAATGAAATGATCCCCGATTCAAGCGAAGCCTATAATGAGCGCTCCGAACTCCGACTCCAACATCTCAATACAGCGATCGGAGTTGCTCTGATTCAAACACTGATAACGAGAAGCCGTTGAACAATATTGAAGCATTCAGACAATTTGCAGCATCCTCTCCTCTCTGATCATAGAGGACAGCTAGCGTGAAGCGATAGCTTAAGCAGAGGTTTTTTTAAGTGAAAAAAATGTCGAATTTGAAGTTTTTCTGGATGGCGGCCAATAATTTTGTTCAACATGAGAGGAACTTTACGACTTTTAATGTAGAGTAAACGTGAAATTTGACCGGAATTGCGAGGGTGGCACCCAATTTTTTCTATGCGCGATAAGCGAAAAATGCAACTGTTAAGTCCCGATTCCAGCACCAACGAGCATGAACGTAAATATAGCGTATGACATTGCACAAAAACCTTGCAATACATTTTGCAAATTTCAAGTGTGATTTTAACCAGTGGGAGATATGCTAATGGGGGACTCCTCCATTATAGAGTATACGGTAAGCTTGTTTGAAGTGTTCTGTGCCACGAGGTGATCATTTCAGAGCGGGCACTCTCGAACGTTGCGTCCCTGTGAGGCAGGTGTTGAATAGTTGTTAGCTTGTCTATAGATGCACAGCACAAAACATGCATTCACTACAGTCACATGCACGTTATACTGCTGTAACAGACGGCAAAACGAAAACAGCAAGGAGCAATTAAAACATTACATCGTTCAGTCAACTTTGCTAATGCTAAAGACAATAGTTATTTTCAATTTCTCTGAAAATTCGCTATTTTATCTATTGCAACCAAGCGCCAGAATGCGAGAGCTTAGAAGGTCCAATCTCGGGACTTTGTGATGACCTCAACTTTCGGCTATATCGCTCTTGTGACGTAATTTTCTTTTTCTTTCACCAGTTTTTTTACTCTTTACAATACTTCTTCAAAAACTTTCCACTAATTATGTTAACAAGTGTAATTTGTACCCTTCCCCAAGTCAATCAATTATTCCATCTTTGATAGAACAGAAGCAAAAAGAGGAAAAACTGGACAGCGTTGTGATGAGATACTGTATTGAGAGCACTGAAATGATCATTCGAGTGTATCGTGTGTTTACCCTCATAGAAGTACCCAACTCTAAACTCAACTTCGTTTACATTAAATTGATATTCACAAACAACGGAGATGGACGACGACTCGTGTGGAAATTAAAAAGTCGACGGCAACTACACGATTGTAAACCAACTCTTTCATCTAGCAAATCTCTCTAGACGCTTTGTACAGAAGCCATTGTTACGAAACGGAACGAATTGCGCTCAAAGGTGTAATCTTGTATATGCAAAGTGTTTGTCAGAAATTCTTAGAAAATAATGTCGCATTCAAAAAAATGATAACGGGAGTAAAGTAATCGTAGTAATAATAAAAACAAGACTTGGAAAACTTACAATTAATGTCTAACAATTATGTCTAACATATGTGTCTTACTTACTTACTTAACATATAAGTCTTACTTAATATGTCTTACTTAAAATTATGTCTAACAAATACCGCCGAGTGAACGAACGTTCAGTGAAGTATTGCAAAAATATTGCAAATTGCAAAAATCAAGTGAGAATAAAAATCACAGACATCTGCAAAATCATCAGTGAAATTTTCGATTTAAAACACGCACATGACAGTACAGTGTGCTTTTTTTTTTTTAAAAATGCCCTTTGGCAAATATGCGATTTGCACACCACAGTTATAGCTGCTCTACCTGTGCGCATGCATTTGTGCGCGTTTTGCGTGCATGTTTTTAGCTGCTTGTCTATCCGGCAGTTTCAATTCGGGAACCACCACGTTTTGAATGACGAAATTCGAGAAGTAAAATCTACAGCGCAGGATTATCTCCAAATTGGATGTACTGTTTGTTGTATGACCTTCCGGATTGTACATTCGATCAGTTGGAATGCACATTCAACCGTTCGGTGGCAAAAAAAAAAACGAAATTTTTCCTCAAATTAAATTGGATCACTTAAAATATGAATTTTTGTTATTCGCTGGCAGTTTATGAAACCGGTTGTCTCGATGAACGGAGTCGCCAAAGCACATACCACATCAGCTGCTGCTGCTGATACATGCTTCCGTTTGTTTTTCCAATTATTTTATGGCTTTGTCATCATAACTATAAGGTCAAATCATAAGAACGACATTCCTGACCACAGGATTATGCCTCACGTGGTCGGAGAATGATCCCAAACCGAATTACGTTTACCCGATTTACACTTCCCAGCAAAAGAAAAGATTCGCTCGGTCAAAATGTGCCACATAGAGAGAAAAAGTTTTAGCATTTAGTAAGAACTTCTGTAGAAATAATTCCCTTTCTCTTGCAAAAAAATAATTTAATTTCACTTTTATTTCCAACCTTTCTTCTTATCCAAAACGAGAAATTTTAAATGATCCCTCGTTCCTCCTTCTCCCAACCCCCCTCCCCGCCCCCTCTTTCGGCCATTTCCTCAACAACATTAAGCAATAATAAGCATTTCCTTGAAGAACACACCGTTCAACAGATGCTTTTAAAAAAAGTAATAAAACTTTGCTTTTGACAAAGCTCTTCCCTCGACCAACTCTGCCCTCCCCCCTCCCCTCTCTCATTTGGAAAATTATGAAATTCATAACTTTCATCGACTTCATTCGAGGTGATACAGTAATTGCTGTTGCAATATACAAAAATGATGATAACATCATTTGATTACTGTAACTGACTTCACGCGGCTGTCGTTTTGCGATGTGTAATGACGCTCACTAACTGAGCGCTTGATTTGCGCTCGCATCGATCATCTAAAAGCTATTCATTCATATTCAGGTGTGGAGCCATTATTCGAAGAGCAAATGAAGTTGCTCATATAAATAGTGGACAGCGTAATATGGATGCACCGAACAATAGTGATGATCAGCCGACGTACTACAGGAAATGAGAGCAGTCGAGAACAGTAAGCTTTAGGAATCAATTGAATCAGATTTGGTCGGTTTCGACAAGAAGATCGTATGAAAATTTACTTAATAATTAGGCTTAATCCATGACTGCGAGTCCAATCGTACGACTGCTTGAGCACATGTATGAGGTCCTTTATCGTACAGCCAAAGACCGGTACCTATAGACTTCCTTGTAGGTCACAGTTTGAATATCCAACTAACTTTTTGACTGGGTTATAGCGGCCATAGTACCATTTTTAATGCGGTTCAAAAAGATTTCATCAAAAGTACTGTTCGAGAAAATTTGGTAGAGGACATATATGATTTAGGAGGTTGGGGGAAGAGGAATGGAATCAGAGTGACGGGGGGAGGGTGGACAGGTATCGGTCGCGTTCTGCAAACACCAACAGAAAGCTGTTACACGGCCCTATGTGAGCGTGTGTTTGCCGTACGATCACAACGATTGTGTGTGCGGCGTAGTGCAAGCGAATTAATAAGTAGGACTGGAATGAGTAATGTGAACAGCGCTGGGAAGGTACGTCAAATAGCATACTCACCTTTGTGACTCCTTTTTGCAACTACCCGCCGTACTTAAAAACTGTTACGATCGTCGCTGTAATCGAACGACTTGCCTAGCGTTTTATCTCTATGAAAGAGCGCCTTTATATGTTAATAAAAATGTTTTTAAACTGGATGTTTGAAAAAGCACGATGTAAAAAGTGAAAAAGTGATGTGGAAAACGAAAAAATTGCTGGAAGCGTTCAGACCATTAAGTAGTTGAAAGCAGTAAAGGTAATATATATTCTTATATTCGTTTATATTCGTTTATGTTCGTTTACGGTGCATAAAAAATTATATGCCCAGATGGCTCTAGTTCAGAACATTGAAAGATAACACTTAACTTGCTAAACACTTTAGTTTTCGTAAACTATCCAAAGGATTATATTGCATGAAACCAGCAAAAGTCACATAAGCTTAACAAAAGAACATGTTAAGCTTACGTTCATAAATGTTACTCTAAAGCCAACCGCAAATAAAATCATGCCTTGTTGCAAAAAAAATTTAGGAATTTTATAAACTGTGGAGTTTTATTCGAGGTTATATGGTCTGAGCAGGTTGTGCTGATATGGTTGTATTAAATGTTCCAGGTATTCGATAAATTAAAGTATACCTCTGCAGCGAAGCGGCGTATCTTCGAGAAACGATCGACCGGGAAAGATGAGATCAACGCGGTTTTTGATCTCTTTGTCATGCATTGCTGTTTAGGTGAAAAGACAACATTTGCACAAAATTGATGATGCAGTGATGAGTGCATGTGACGTGTGAGTGTGCATGTGTGTCTGCGATCGACGATCGGATCACACACGATTTGGCGGGAAACGCGGATATGTCCAACGATTAGATGTGTGCGATCGCATATGGCATCGTCGTCTCTCTAGAACCGGTTATGAGTTGCAATGAAAATCATCAATTTGATGATGATGGTCACTTAAAGTCAGTTTCAAATTTGTTCGTTAATAAAGAAAGACTCATTTACAGCAACTATTAAAACTCGAAATGGTCCGATCGCGTCACGTTTTCATTTCGGTTTGTTGGTTGGAAAAGTACAGTTATGTTGCTGCAAATGCAAAATATAGCTATCAACATGTTTTAAGGTAACCGTATAGAGAGATGAAACTAGAATGACTTTGGGTGGATATCACATCTTTCACCTAAGCAATTCTTTTAAATGACATACACTTCCGAAAAATACCTCTTTATTACGAATGGAAATTTACTGGAAAAAATTCTACTCTTTTTCTTAATATCACATATATGGCGACGATAAAATCGATTGAGCACAACGTTCGCTTTTGCATCCAAATTTTTCTTAAACGGTTACGTCAGAATTGTTGGAGCCAGATGGTCCCTCACTGAAAGCGTTAGGAGTTTTTTAATCTCGGAATCTCCGTTCGGATTGTATGGCACTTAATTATTTTTTCATCTAATGATCCATCGACTTGCTTCAATGGTTTATTTTATTTGGTTTGTTTCAATGTCGAGTCGCGTTGCAAAACAATAACGGAAAAATCTAGCGAACAATACGGGATCGTAAACGGGCATTCAACTGCACCGATGCTTATAAAAATTTGTATATACAAAACAAGATCAATTCACTATAAAACGAAATCGATCGTTTGAGCAATATGAAAGCAAGCAAGCGCTGTTAGCATTTCCTTTTAATTAATTATATTTGGAAAAGAAATTTTCCACTCTTAAGGAATTATTATGAGGCTCTCGGAGATTATGCAAAAATGAATTAATAAATTCAAGAAAAATTCCCTATTGGTAGGCCATTAAGCAAACTTTTTAACGGATAACGTCCGCCATGCAACCGTTCCATAAAAACAGATCATGTTACCTTAAATCCAGTGCCCCACGGCTGTAAAGTTCACAGCGTTCTGAAAGAAATATTTCAGATGGATAATGTTGTTTATAGAAGGAGGCAATTTTTTTCGCTTTTTTAATAATATTTATTAGTATGGAGGTGCGCAGTATTTCCTAGCTCTTTTAAGGACAAGAGAAATTGCAACGTCCGTCGAAGGTAGGCTTATTGGGAAAGGAGTTTACGAATTGGGAGGGGCTTTATTCACGCGAATATGGTAAATGAATTGTTGTGGTTCATTGATGTGATATGATGTTGCTGTCTTAATTGGGCCATTCGTTGATAAAAATTTTTACATAAAAGTAAGAAATGTGATGAGAGTTCAGAAGAGCTAATGAAAGCGGAGGGCGAAAGACAGCTTTGACTTCAGTTAGAAAGTAGTAAACGGACGGGGTACGAACGAAAACTTTTATGGGTGAACGGGAAGGGGCAGAACGCCGAAAGATGATATCCCCTCGGGTTCCTACCCCATCCCTCTTAAGTGCTGCGCCAATTTATGCACATTTTCTAACGTTTTGGGTCACATTTTACAATAATTGGCGTATGTGCGAAATATTTTAAAAAATCGCTATAACTCATGTTTGTCAATGCGGACAAACATAGAGAGGAGAGGGAAAACCAGAAGAACGATTATTGCAAAGAGTGGTAAAACATGATCTTTACCTGTACCTTACCTCTTCTCTGGAAAAACATTTTCTCCTCTGTTGAATGGCATTCATAGTATGAAAGCTTCCTTTATCTTGTAGTTCCCTTGAGGAAAGAGGGGAGGGGGCTGCTCAAGGTGGAGACAATTTCTAATGGAGGCTATGAAGGAAAAGGGGTTCATTCGGAGCATTATAGTGGATCAGTTGTTACGACCATTACACGTTATGTGGTAGTAGATTCAGTTGGGCCACTTATAAATAAACCCCTTATCCTCTCGCACAGCACATACGCCTATGATCGAAAAATTATGAAAGTGGCATGAAAAGGTGACTATGTGACTCCATCCGAACGACCATCAAAGCCATGTGGCAGTTATTATTCATTCAACGAAGTGTAACGGCTTCTTTAATTCAGAATAAGTCGCTAATGCATCAAAAATAACTAATCACTCCTTATGTCTCGATCGTTTGAAGGCTGCTTTAAGGTGCAACTAACTAAACAACCATTAGGATATTAAGTATTTCAGAATGAAGATGGTTGGCCATGAGGATATAACCAAAGGAAGGCGGTAGAAATAGAGGGAATCTAGGGATCTGAAAGCAAAAAAAAAACAGACGAAATTCAATTAGGCGAGAAGACTACAGCATGGACTATTTCAGTACGAGGCATCTAGCGTTGCATAAAAACTCAATGAAAATTTTAAAACTTTCTTTCCAGTTAAGTGTAAAGTAGAGAGAGCTACAATCTCATTACACCTTATTGCTCCTGGCACATCAATAATTGCGCTTTTTTACAAATCTAGGGTACCATAATTGCGCATTTTGAGAATTATTACACTTCCAGTTAAGGCTGTTTGGAAATTTTTAAAATGCACAACATGGCAAATTTCCATTTGTGCATGTATACGTATAAGTATATCTGCGAGTGTGTTTATTGTCTTATTGCAGTTTCCACTGTAGAACCATTGAACCCAAATTTATGCTATTTGGTAAGCTTAAACTGTAGGCCCTCCAAACCAACTTTGAACTAGTCGAGAGAATTTATACTCCTAAAAAAAGCAGACAAAATGTTCCAGAAAAATCTTTCGCATCGACTTTGCATGTAGATTTTTTGCAACCCGGTGGGCTGGAAGCCAATGTATTTCTTTCCCGCACAACAAAAAAACGTTTGCATGCATTTTCAACTGATCAGATTGCATATTCAACCAGTTCGATTGTATACTCAGCGGTCGGATAATAGAAAAGGAATTTTTAGATTTATATGAGCGGTTAGGTATGATGATGTTTGAAAAGTCATTTGCGAGTGCGCTATAAAACCAGCTGATTTAACGCATGAACGCCAATACGCCTATCGCGCCAATGCCCTGTTGCGCATTCCCAATCATTTTTACATGAAGATTCCACTTGAAAAACAAAGAATAGCAGCTCTTTGTTTCATATTGCTTAGAGTTACTTGAAATAACACATTCGAAATTTACATAAGAATGTTTATAGGGTCGTATCACACACACACACAATACACAAGTTCTATCTGTTTGCATACGCAACAAGCCAACCGATGCAATCGCTCATATCCAGTTTCATTGTTATTGTTCACTTGCACTCACAGCATCACCTATTTGCTTAAAGAAAAAATTTGCATTTTTTTGAATATTACATTTAGCAATGGCTTTTCGAAAAGCCTTTCAGCTTGTGTGAACAGTATTTACTTTCTTTTGACGCTATTCGAAGAAAGTAGTTGTTCAACTTTTGCATGCTCTCAACCGCAAAATAGCATCGGTTGAGGATTGTTGAGGGATGACAGTACGATCAGCTTTCATCCATTGAATTCCTGTTTACTTTATATTTTGTCCCATGCTTCACAAAGATCCTATCAACTTCCCATCCATCTAATGATAAACTTGTACTGTTTTTTTATTCTGAACGTATTCAATATGAATTGCAGGAAATGAATCACATTCGAAATGAGCAAAAAACAAAAACTTGATCATTTAATTAATTAATTTGATGGTACAAATACTCTCCGTAAAACGCCTCGAACGAGTATGCAATCAGCCCACGATACATATCGCGAAAAATGTCGAATCGGAATTTCCGCTAGTTGAAAACTCTACCCTGCCGTTGACTAATGGCGCCTAAAAAGCACTTTTTGACGTATGGTTTGGCATCGCTGCCAAAATACGTTGCCCCGTTATCTGATTGCGACCCGTTTTACTAACAATCCATTGGCATTATGCTAAAGTGACCAGTTGTGTCACAGAAATTTTCACTTAAAATTATATCTCCCGTTCATCAGTCAGCGATGAAACTTTTTTCTTTTTTTTTTTCGATCCCTGGCTCATATGCGATTTTGATTTTTCGATAAAATGTGCAGTCTTTAGATGATTTTTTTCCTTTGCTGCTAATTACTCCGACTATCTTTCCTTTTCTTCCTTATCTTGATTTCATTTTTTTCTTCACTTTATCTTCACTTATTTCACCATTGCTAACTCGAGCTTCCTCGTTGGCTTATTGCTGAGAACATTTGCATGTGCGACGGATGCCGTTCATGATTGTCGGCCTGCTGTCGCTGAAGGTAGCCAGCGTTCTTCAATCCACGTGCATTTCTTCTTGTTGATGTTTACAGTCATACCTGCTAGTCTTGGTTCTTGTCGGATTATTGTGTTATTTAAGTGATCACGCCACGATCGATATGCCTTATATTTTGTACTGCATAGTTGACCGACAACTTTGCTTCATTTGCTGTTGCCATCGATCATCACTAAGCACCATTTATTACTACAGCCGGCCGGTAAGGTGAAATCAGTAAACACAAATTACCTGTGAACACAGTGAGTAATCTATACTTGCTCGTTTCATGCGTTATTCCTTGAACAATGAACTTTCGCCGTCCACCTATTCAACAGCATCATATATATAAGGCAACGGACGAATATGAGCCATATTAATGGATAGATGGCTTAGAGAAGTTTCGCATCCGGAACAAGACACATAAGCACACGCATACGCACGCACGTACACGCATACGCACGCTCGCACACGTGCACACGTTCGAATTGCCCACTATCCTCAGCCTGGAATTGGTCACGTGTTTTCTTCTGTTATCTTCAAATTTTTAGAGCAAAGTGATTTTTACATACTCCTATGTTTGTCAGTTAAATTTCCCACAATTGTTGTGGACACAAAATTATAAACAAACAACGATCATGTTTTTTGTGGTCGTTACAGCGCGATCTCAGAAAAGAATTACTAATGAGATACACATAAAAACTTGCCTCATTAGCACCATGCAATCATGAATCT
>JPKZ01000959.1:56217-67089 GCA_000803305.1 Toxocara canis
CCAAACAAGTACTGTGGTGTACAGCATCCTTTCCTGAAGAAATGCCTCCTCCCCTCCCGTTCTCGGACACTTTTAAAAGCTGTGGATTTTATAGCCCTGATGGCTTCTCAGAGACAGTAAAGCAGTTTAGAATTTTAGCTAGACTAAAGGTTCAAAAAATAAAGGTGACGTAACGCTATAAGAGATTCAGTTGAAATAGTCCATCCCAACACTGCAAGTTAAGGCGGACTATTTCTGCAAGTCTACGACTGCTTGCACACAAACAGCAACATTTTTTCTAGAAAAATTGCGTACCATCACGATACTGGATTACTTTAACATATAATTCCCAAAACATGAAACAACTGAAAAAAAAAATAGGCGAGATGCCCTACAACCGAAGAAGATAGGTTTTTTTGAATAAGTAAAGTAACCTGAAATTTCTCGAAGAGTGGGCTAGCCTTGAGAGCATTTTCGAACAATGACATATAATCGTAGCTTGGGAAGAATGCAACTGCGCCGTTGGGAATATGACGCATTACGTTGAACAGACACATCGAAAGTGCTGAGAGTGTTGTGGGTGAAGAGCGATTCGAATACGTAAATGAGAGATCTTGCCCGGCTGGTCCTTTCCCTAAGCTCGCCAAAAACATTTAAAATTTGCCGTCATTATTACAGCCTCATAAATGCGTTCAGTGAAGATACACCCTTCACGTTATCATTACTGTACCGTTATCATTACATGTTATCATTACCGTACCATAATGTTCCTTCTATTTTGATTTAGAGCAGTTTCAATTGCGAACTATTTACTGTTTTCCAACTTTGTTTCAGACCAACAATACATGGCTTATTGCTCCCAGCTAATTCCTACTTGAAAAGAACCAGTCAGGAGGAAGATGAAATTTCAGACTTTTTAAGAGTCGCTCGGTTTTTTTCTTCTTTTTTATTTTCTAAATTGGGAGAAGAAATGTGCCCATATATTCGCTTATCTAAATGATTCTAATTCGATGCCTTTAGCGAATGCATCATAATTAAACGAAACGATGGCGACATATAATTTTATAAGAATATGTTAACTCTCGCAGATGACGAAATAAAAACTGATCACCCGCGCAAACAGAACATTTATCCTCTCAGTAAAATAATTTCTTACAGCTTAATTGAACATGAAACATCCTAAGTCTGATGTCCTGTCAACTTTCTTATAACCTCCAAAAACTTCCTTCACCAGCTCTCACGCAGCATTTCTTTTTTTTGACTGTAACTTTTAATGCCTAGAAACATTCGTGCGGATAAGCTTAGATCAACATACCCAATGAGAGAGCCACAAGTTGGTCGTCATCAATGACATGTCCACATGAAAATCGAACGATATTTCCAGATGGTACCTGAAATATTTTAAGTAATAAGAATCCATAGCGAGTATGATATACAGTTTTTGATAGTTGAAAACAAAAAAGAGGACACTGCAAATGCAGGGAAAGATACCTGCTCCGAACGGCTGCATTCTCTCCCTCCTTCCCCGCGTCCGCCCCAACCTTCAACTGAAGGCTCACTTTCCACTATCCACAACTGCCAATAACGGTAAATCGACCATTAACTAGGCCGAACTCTGTACTACGAAAAATTGAAGAATGAAGCGGAAAGGGTTATATGAGGAAACTGAACCGATATGATAATAATTATACAGCGACCTGTAAAAAGCATCACATAATCAAGGGAAAAGAAGGAAGGAAACAACTGAGACGGCAATGCCTTCACCCAAATTACGACTGCAAACGAACGAATGATATTCACGTAGATTAGTGATGAAAAATCAAGACAGCAGAAGTTATAGATGAATAACGAATTCCTTGGCGTGCATTCCAGTTGTTTTTCGAATCAAATAGGGTGAAGACGGCTTCTCTCCCCCCACCCCTCCCTCCTCCCCCCTCCCCGTTGTTTTTTTTGATCCATTCACAGCCCCTCACCTCAAGTTAAAATAGCTCCAGTAAATGAGATCACATGTGCAACAAACCTCACAAAGTGTATTAAGTGAATGGAGCAACTGTTGGGAAGGTTCCATAGTGCCGCCGATAAGAACAACTGAACGAGCTGCTCTCACAACGTCTTTCAACTTCTCAGCCGGATTTAGTAACAAAAACTTAAACCTAAACAAATAAGAAATTAATTACGCAAACACGAGAAAAAATAAGCGGGACTGTAGCATGCATAACGGAGTGCTAATAGTGTGGCTGTATAGCCGAACGACTAAACAGCCTGAGTACCGCTGCGCAAGGATACGGAATCTTTCCTTTTTTAATAGCCCCTTCCCTTCCCATTCTCTTAGCAGTTTTAGCGCGTAAGGTAGTTGTATGGAGCGCCTATTCCAAGTTCACTTATTGCTTCTGCAAAACTCTTAAACTGCAGCGCAACAATGAAAGACGACCAGCTGAACGGTATCAACTGAAATAGATCGTGCCACAAATTGTATCTGAGCCACAAAATAGACAAAAATTTTCAACCAAAACGACTCGACACGTAATTTAGATATGAGGAAACATCGTCAATATACAGTCAAGGTAAATAGAAGAATACCCGAATATAACGCCGTTCGCTGGAATTGGGTAAACGATCTTCTGCTGAATGAGAAAACACCGTTAATACATAGCACACAGTTTTCGTTATGCAAGTACAAAAACTGAAAATTCACTTAAGAAAGAAATCAACGATGCAACCTTGCTGGATGTTCGGCTGTAGTGTGCTCGACAATGATTCTTGCGTCGGAACATTTCGTCGTAAGAGCCTCAATGAACTGCCTTATCAGATACAGCGGTGAAGAAGTCGTTGCCACTGTATGCTCATCATAATTTTCGTCTGACGTATTTTCTTGTACGCCTACTGAATTATTTGGCTTCAGTCAAATAGAGATGTAACGCAGTATACTGAAGGGTATTCAAAGAATTCGATTACCTACGACCTGTGAGGCCCTATTCGAAATGATGAACGATATTTTCTACAGTATTTGGAGGCAAAACGTGTGCACAGAACTGAAGTCACTACAAAGCAGCTTCAGTTTCTGCGACGTGTGCAGAAAGAAGCTCTATTCAAGGGATTCGTTGTAAATGAGCAGATGGAATACCATATATATATGAGAAAGAACCCCTACCTCAACGTTCAAAAGTCTACAAGCGTTTCGGTTTATATTCGAGGGAATATAATGAATCCTTATCTTGGTTGGAAATAAAGCGAACAATTTATTGTACCAAAACCGACCGTTCTACAAGCCGCCTGAGATATAAATCGACCACTTTGTACTTTTTTCTGCCACATTTTACTTCCTCCATTTTTTTAATATCTGTTAATATGATGAAACCACTGTTGATAATACAAGAAGACCATTAAAAAATATAATGAAAAGTGAGATTTGTTCATATCGCAAAGTACTAATACATATACTTACAGGATGCTTGCTGTTGAAGTTTAGCACTACCAATTTTTTTCAAGAAGTTTTGAAGCCCAGTTAAACGTCCATCCACTGTCGATTCATCAGCGCCTCGTTTCACCAATGCTCCTCGATAACGAACAAAAAAGCCGTGGAATTTTTTGCAAAGTCGAGTTTTCTCCATATAATGTAGCAATTTGAAGAAGTCTATTTCAAAGCAACCCAACTGAAAATATTTTTAGGAAAATTCGAGCTTGTTGAGTTGATTTTAGGAGAATCGACATTGGCGCTAGGTCTCGAGCTTTCATATCTCCACTTCCCTTTTACTAAAGACTAAGAACTGGGAGAATAGGGTAAAAAGAGAGGAGACAAAGCAGACCTCCACCAGTTTCGGAGGTGAAGCTTGCTTTACGATAGCTCTATGCCGATTTATTTTTGCCCTTACAAGCGATTCTTTTCCGTTGATTACGTGTCCTAGTCGGAAACCGTTTCATTTCAACATTGAATTTTGGAGATAAAAAACCAACCCAACAATCAAAGTCCTGACATTAATTCATTCATATTCATGATAACAACAATGTAAATAAACTAAACAAAATTACTTCAACAAGAAAGCGTGGCATTGTGAATACAGTATCCGATTTGGTATTCGAATAAGTTGATAAGACATTTCCAAGTGCTGTTGTTAAAGAAAGCAATTGGCGAATATATAACAAATTGTTCGCTTTTAATCTCGATCGAAATCGCTCTACGTAATCTCTGCAAAAGAAATACAACATTCATACTGACCACAGCTAAAAAACTGTGTTTGAATAGGAGAAAAATAACTGTCTGTTACAACTGAACGATACAAAAACTTCTGTTCGAGGCAATCTTACTTTTATTTTCAAACAAATCTTACTTCCAATTTTACTTTCTTAGACCAAATTTGTGCCTTTGATTTTTGTTGCACATCTCTGTCTCAAACTCGTCCGAACGAAAATCTACCTAAAACAGTTATCTATTACATCACAAAACTGATTTAACAAAAAAAGTCCTGCGAAGTTGAATGACTACTACGAGGCAACAAGCGAACACGTGTGAAAATTCTTCACCAATTGCTTGGATATGAATCTTTATATATATGATCTCATTCCACTTTCAGTAAAGACTTGTCGCTTCATGAGGATAAGTAGTTAAAGTTTTCCTATTTCAATCAGCATTTTAGGAAGAACCAGCCGGAGACGCAATTTCTAGACTTTTTTCACCGCCAATTTCTTGTTTGAACTCTTATTCTCCTCGCGTCATACCCCACGTAACAGCTTATTAAAGTGGCCACATCTTACAACGTGCCTCAATATCACAACAACTCCAACAAAAATTACCTTCCTTTACGCACTTATGCGAAGCGTTAAATCCAGCCTTTTGATAACTAAGGAAATTTTTCACCATATTACATCGGGTGAAACCTCCCCCTAAAAATCGTTCGCCTTTCCCTAGAAAGCGGCGAACTTCATGGCTCAATAACGATTCAGTTGAGGCAGCCTGGCATAAAAAGTGCCTCAATATATTGATCAACCATGTGCTTCCATTTCAACACAGTTCTCCTAAAATAAGCTAACTGAACTTTAAAAAAAGGGCGAAGGAATAACCTAATGAGTGATAACGCAACAGTAATAGCGGTGTGGGAGAGTTCCACCGAGTGACAAGCAGCGATCGTTTGAAGGAGATTGTGAGCTTCATCAATGACCACCACGTTACCCTCCACATTCACACCCCATGCCTCACGAGTTGCTTTGTGCAACAACACCTTAATCACGCTAAAGTAACACTTCGAAATAGAAGACAAAAAAATTATAAGACATCAAATTGCAAAATAATACGGCTTTTTCTCTGAAGTACGTTATGCTGTTGCAAAGCGATATAATACCATTTGCAAAATAAACACAAAGAAATTTGTTACTGCGTTTAGTGATTTAATATTTAGCGCACTTATGCCCCAACCATAAGTAAAGTTTTTGTCACGATGCCTTTATACAGTTCCAAAAGGCATTAGATTTTGGCATTCGAAGTGTCATCATTATTCAACAGCTAACCAACCAATCGCTCGCTGTCACAATTTCTGCCATGTTAGTGAAACGCTACGAAAGGCTACAAATGATTTGAGCAATAAAACTAACAAATCCCTCTCCTGCACCCTTTTGGCGTCATTCAAGAAAAGTGTGGTCCAAAGGTCGATTTGCCGTTACTGGATTTCTTCAACTGTATTATGCGCTCGATTTTCAGTGTGAATTGTTGAGCTGTTGTATATGAAGACGTGCTTCTTTACAATTTGATGCTAAGCACTAACAATGTTGGCTTCAATTATACCAAACACCTAACACGCATCTATATGCGATTTCTATTCTTCACTATCGAGAATGGTAAATCGACTTTTTATAGCATTCTTGCTCTTTCAAAAGAAATGAGCAAACTGAATCCGCTGGGAAAAACGAGTAGGCTACACTCGCTGTATCGCGTAAAGAGCATTGGCTCGATCAGCACGGATGCGCGAAATCAATGTAAAACAGCACTAAAAAAAACGCAGAACATTGGCGAGAAGCGATGAAAAATTGTTGGTTAAACAACAGGACGCATAATTTCATTGTGTGTTAGCTAAACTATAAATTTAAAAAGCTGTGAAATTAACAAAACAAACCGCGAATGACACAGAAACTACTTTATAAAAAATTTTTTAAAAATGTTTTCAGCTAATTTTGGTTGGCATATTTGCTATAAATGAAACGAACCTGATAAGGAAGGAGTACAAGTTGACAAATGGCGAGCGATTTGCGTGAAGCAAAATAAGGACACGCGAGAAGCGCTTTTCCCGACTGTACAACCTTTGAAACGGTTGGCACCTTCAGAGCTAGGATCTGGTCGGTCAACTCTTCAATGGCATCTGCCTTCCAGTACGGACATGAACACTCAACGGAGCGCTTTGTAGCCTAAATTTTACAAAGTATGGATTTAGTGTTGAAGGTTTACAAAACTGTTTAAAGTTCTCCACCACTTATCATATCTGCATGCATACAGATAAATGTGTATAATGGATTTAGTGTTGAAATCTTGAAGGATTTTTAAGATTTATACAAATTTATCTTGAAGGAAGTATTACGACGCTTAAATGCCTTGCTTATCATCGAATATAATTGAGAGCGCAGCGTCACCTCTCTTTCTTCAGCAGTGATCTAGATCATGAAAAGTGATTTAGCCGGTTTGCTAATTTGGAACTTGTCATTTTCTTTCTAGAAAGCGTGAAACCTATATTCTCACCACATAGCCGTGCTCTACTCATATCCCTTTCACATCATATGAATTTTACACCACTCTGAGCAACGCAAAAAAAAAAAACGTCTTCAGCGTTTAGATTTCATTTTCGTTGCACGTTTCTCGAACTAGCACCTTAAAATCGCGCCCAGTAAAAAAAAGACGAATTAGTAATAAGAAGAGCACAGTGAAGGAATGGGAAACAAAGCAATATGGAACGAGCAACAAAAAGAGGCTATTTGTGCATTTGCTATAAAACGCAACCTTATGATGGTCCCCTTCGTGTCTTTTCTCGCCACTTTTCTTTTGTCTCAGTTCGTCGCATTTCTCGTTCATTAGCTGCGAATGCTTTAACGAGCACACATCATTGTTCACACAAAGCATTTGCCGTGATCCAACTGTGACTATCCGTGGTCGAAATCTCAAATAAAAAACCAACAATTAAACAGATCGCACCATTCAAGCACATGTCATGAATAAGGCGAATGTAGGCACCAAAAGATGGCGGAGGGGAAGTGGGAGGGTTAAGTTCAAGCGAGGAAGTGAGTCAGGATGGATGGACTGCGCTAAACAGTTATACGCTTGATAGAGAACACGAGAACACAAAAGGTAAAGGAATGTAAATACGTTTCACAAGGCAGTGACATCCCATCCGCAACCAAGCACCTAATTAACTGCTACCAAATAAAACTCTGATACCAAAGACGGTAAGAAAAATCAGGAAACCATGTCAAAACAACTCTGGTAAACGAATGGAAAAGAATATGGAATTTCATTGCGTGCAACAAATCCCAAAAACAATCTCTTTTCATGAAATATTCAAACAAGGAGAGCTCCAGCACTCGAATGTAATTAACCCGCACTTAAGAAGCAATCAGCGCTCTTCTAGTTCGTTTCTCCTACTTCGTACAATGAACGCCTTCATCATCGTTATTATATGTCAACTTTAGCAAACAGTGCTTTAGCCATTCTAAACAACATAAATGCAACGCACCTAGCTGCTTACAGAGAAGCGATTCATTAAGTAATCCCATACTGCTATATTAATAGTTACAGGCTTGAATACTTGTTTAAAATTGGAGAAAAGTAGGAAACATGGGTGGGACCAGTCTGATTTAGAATTCTAAATTTAAAAAAAAAAAACAACGTAAAACCGCTAGGGTTAACTTTTTAATTATAGAAGACAAAAAAAGATTACCATGCACAAATTCTATGAGAAAGTATTGTTTTATTGACCGCTGGATGAAAAATGTATGCAGAATGACGCTAACCCTTCAGCTATGTAACTCTCCAATATTACAAAGAGCACATCATTTCTATGAAGGGATCACCCAACCTCGATCGTCAGTATCGTTTTCACATAACAGAGTCGACGAACCGAGTTTTGAGAATTTCAGAAGCGAATTGTTCCAATTGTGAATGGGTGCGCGAAGCGTAAAAAATTTTTGTGCATGACGGTTCCTTCTCGCTTTGTTGTGATTCCAATTCGCCATCACTTGAATAGTCCTCATCGGGTGCTATATCCTGAATTATCCCACACAGGAGATTTACTCAACATAATAACACATTCAAGTTGAGCCAGCAATGAAAATAATCGTTTCATACTGAATTCATTTGCAAAATTGGAAAGTATTTTAATCTTTTCTTCATCCATGGAACATAAAAATGGGCATGCGATCAATAAGCAATGCAAATGAATATGCCTACAAATTGTTTTTAAAAAATCGATATTTAACAACTGATCACGAGCCATATTTATAAGGCTTTATAAAAGTCCGAGTTACTCACCGCTCTTATTCACATCGCTGAGCAACAGCTTAACTTTTCATCAACGTTACCCAGCTAGTAACCTCTAAAGACTCTCGCATCTTCCTGATCACTTTCTTATCTGGACGGCGGCTAACTTTTTTTTTTTGAAATTTCAATTCTTGACTAATATTGAAAAGAGCTGACAACACTAAGGCATCCTCTCACTTTCAGGCCCCGTTCAACGTCAAGTGAGGACTCGTTTAACTCATTCTCGTCCTGCATCATCTGCACTTCAGATATGGAAAGAAAATATCAAACAGCGTTTTTCAAACACCAAAAACTAACTTTATCTGGATCGTTATCAAAGTCCTTAGGAAAGAACAGCTCTTCCTCGTCATCTCTTGGAGCAAATCTTCGTTTACGTTCGCTTTTATCCGAAAGAGCTTGTTTGAGGCGTTCGTCGATTCTTTTTAATTCATCCAGTTTCTCTTCTGCTCCACTCGCTTGTTTCTTGGCTTCAAATTTCTTCTTGTATGCCGCTACCCAATCGCTTCCATCATCTGAACTTTGCACAACCAACAATCAATAGTGCTGTACACGCTCGGATGAAGTCCCCCCTCCGCCCACACCTCTCAAGCCAGTACTTTCTCTACTCCCCAAGCAGAAAACATTTCCGCAGTAGAGGCAGATGTTAGTTCGATTCAAGAATTCGTTAACTCAAAAAGGGCTTTAAATGGGTGAGCGATCATGAAAAAACTATTTTGAACGTTTCGATTAAACTTCTTCCGGAACGCCTGAGATCACTAAGGAGTCACTGGTAGTGAGGAAGTCGAAAACTGCAGGACTACTTACCAATCCCAGCTTGTTCAGCGTTCTTGACCTGCCCTTCCAGCTGTTCTCGTTGTTCCTTTTCGAAGCATTCTAGCCAACTAAGTGTCGCACATATCGTACTTAACGATTTGCCTGTACCAGTAGGTGATTCGAATATTCCAATTTTTCCGTCTTCTATGCATTGTCGAATCTCGCGCATTAACGATAGCTGTATGTCATATGGTCGGAACGGAAAAGAAAACTCGTCCATCCGATTAAATGCGTATCAACTCGGTGCTTGTCTGGCCTCTAATGAAAAATTATGATCGTATACCGGATTCAAGCTCACCGTTTATCGCTTCCTGAAGCCGTTTCCAAATTACAGTTACACCGAGCTTGGCTCTGCCATAAAAAATTGCCTTCCATATAATGTTCATGCGAAAAACACATGTGGTAAATAAAATAAAACACTGAATACATTTACTTCTTGAAACAAGCGCTAATGTCTCGCTTCAACGGCTCTATTGAACTTATTTGAAGAAATTAAAAATGGAAAAGTAAAAAAAAAAACAACGTAACTTTGCGTTTTGTCTGACGACAACCTTTTTATCACTATCCCCACCTCAAATATGCCACATTTGTCGTTATTCAATTTTGCTCTGTTTCTGTTCCCCCCTCCCCCTTTATTCTGCCCCAAGAAGTGAGAAAAGCTATAGATGTTTAAACACTTAATCACTCGCAACAATCGGCCATCAGTCATAAACATCCGGATTTCAAAAAAAAAAAAAAACACAGGAAACAAGCTTCTGGATTATGGTAATAAATTCGCCTGGTTGGAATGGTCGCTAAACTCTCATGGTTTCCAGACCAATACTGATTCAAATAAAGGCACAGTGATGACGAGACACAACATACGTTCAAAGAGTGTTTATCGTTCAAAAAACACCTTTACTATTCCCAAAGAATACAGCATTGCAAAACGTTTCATCCTCGCAGTACAATACAAGACTCATCGAAACGGTAATCACTCAATACATACTGACAAGGCAAATATCAGAGATATGGTGCGGTATGGGCTAATAAAGTTAGCCTTTTATACGATAGCGCGTGTCAACGAATAGCAGTGAGCGGCCACTATTCTGGCGTTAAATGCATCATAAATGATGCGTGAAATCGAAGCGCTAACATCATGCACTCTTCATTCCCAGACCATGGTCGCACCGTAGCACTGAGATTAACCACTGATCGACGAGAAACACAAAACAACAACTCATCAGAAAACATTACAATCCTATAATCGTAATAATTTCTAAACAAACATGGAACAGTTCTTCGAACAAATTTTTATGAAACGATCAATTCTATGGCCAAATTACAAAAAGTGACAAATTAACAACTCGCAATCATTTAGTCTCGACAACCGTTAATACTCAATTCAGTGCCTAGCGAAACGTCCAAAGGATATTCTAGTTTTTTAATATTCCGAATAATACACTGCTGATCAACACATTCGAACACAAATCAAAACTTCAAATGAGCGATATTCGAAGCTCAAAACATAAGACTCATAGAATACCAAATAATAAAAGAAACGCTCATGCTAAAAATGAAAAAAAAAA
>JPKZ01000960.1:7458-46334 GCA_000803305.1 Toxocara canis
CGTTGTTATTTCTGTTGCTGTTCTGCTTCAGTTGCAGATTGCGTTTGTCCTCTCGCCTTTCCTTCTCCAGTTCAGCAAGTTTTGCCCGATGCCGCGCTGTTTGAACCTCCGAATCTTCTGGTACCATTTCACCCAGAAAAGACAATTGCCTAATGCAGTTTTCAGATCACAGAGTTAAACTAACTATTTCACGAACACACAACAGTTTTCCGAACATTTGCATAAGTTACCCAGGGTTGAGGTGGGTACGGTTCATAACTAAGAACTCTTACTGCGCTTCCCTCTCTTTCCTATATCCTGTCATCCCTATCATTCCTGTTTTCAGTGGGTAGTGATTCACGGAACGGATATCACAAATAACAAAAATATCGACGCTTTTGCAAAGATTGTAGTACAGTTCAGTTTCGCTTGCAGCACTCTCATACCGAAGCTATAAATTTGTTACTTTGATCATCTATTCAACAATCGTTTGTTTGTTGTTATAGACCTTTTGACACCCACAGGTTCTCGTCCATCACATCCTAGAAACCTGCAGCCTCCACGATTCATTCATACAAGTGTCATATCGGCTTCTACAGGGTGCGATTTGTGCGCTGATCGGGCGTAGCATGCTGCGCGCTTATTTGACAAATGGGATGCTAGGGGCTTTATAACGTTGAAAAAAGGAAAGAGAATATGCTGAAGAAATAAAAACTAGATGCAGATGCTGTTCGTCATATTTGGTCAAATATACTCCGTTTCTTTTTCATCCATCTACATCTTTAGAAGATATCATTTTCCAGAAGTTCACAATTGAACACCATCGTTCGAATTCCGAGCGGAATTTACTTAAACCAAAAGTTGAAACGACCGAGCAAATGCGTCTCTGAACGCACGGAGGAAATAGAGGGGAATATATTCCTTGCGTGGAAATCATGGTCGCCCAGTGAATGCCCAACGATTTCATCCGGAAAACGCTCAAATTAGTTTGAAAATTTTGCGGAATATTCGTGTCTCAGTTCTGTTCCCGTCGAGCATACCCGCAAAAAGCAAAGAAGAACAAAAAGGAAAGAAAAAGAAAAGAAGAAAAGAGGAAATAAGATAATGAGGACTTTTCAAACCAGTAGACGAATTACAAAAACAAAGAAATGAACGTTAAACAATCCGTCCCATGTTTTTATATCGTTAATCATCTAAAGCAGAAAATAGGCCTTTCCATGCAGATACTTCTCCTCTTTAAGAGTCAGTAGTATATTGGGCTCGCCACTTAACTCTCAAGGTTGGAACAGCATTAGCGCAGTAACCCGAACAATTCTATAATAAAAGAAAGCGTGAACTAAACATTAGGTACAAGTTCGCCGCCGAATGGTGCGATGTATGCGTACCTTTTTTTCACGAGACAGGTACGATATTGTCCTTGTACCATCCTTCGAAAATTAAGGTGTACTGAACATACACTGTACGTGCCTGTTAGAGTTTGTTACAATGCAGTACTGTGCGTATGTAAGTAAAATTAGAGCACGAAAGGTGTGATACTATTTGGTGGGATGATATCGCGGTAGATCGATATTAAGGGTTCGCAATAGAGAGTGCTAAGAAGGAAATGGGGATTCATTTTTTACAGTGACCAGAGAAGCACCTTTAATGCCTGCTCTTGTGGTGGTGGGAAAGAGCTTCAAGGATCCAGTTAGTTGCGTCCTACTCAGATACAGAGGGGGGGACACTCTGCAGTTCGAATGAAGGTGCGGGAACGCGTGCAGGTCGCACACCGATATGGTGCTAATATGCTCTCACATATCTCTAACTTTCTCGTCCGCTCGATCTCATTGAAAGAAACTAATGAGTTGCTCATTGTGTGCCATCATAACTTTATCCAACATGTAGGGGTAAACTGATCAGAAATAGAAAGGAGGAGAGGAGTCACATCATTATGCAAAGAATCCTTACTGGTCGGCTTCATGCCGATTCGCTCCATGAGCGTTATAAATGAAATTATACTGAGAAAAGCACGTTTCGGCACGAATAAGAGAAGGGTATTCTTTGGTACTGCGAGAGTGCACGTTGAATTCAGAAGAGCATAATGCTTTTTTTCTGCCGTGATGCGAGTGTGGAAAGTTTTATTTTGATCACGAACGAGGAGCAGGAAGCTGAACTCTCTATGAAGGTAACGACCACAGTTTCTATTCCAAAAGATCTCTTGCACACTCGTAATCAGTATCATCCATCGCATGTAAGCAACATGCATCGAAGTTCTCCTTACTATGCACGGAAGTCTTCGGCTTGTTAGGCCTCTACAGACATCCTCTTGAACTAAGTTCAAGACGAAGAACGATTGCGGCCGATGCAGTTCCACTCGAATGCAATATAACGATGATCTCTTTACAAGGCAACCATTCGCTGTCATGTGAATAATTTCACCAATTCAGTACTTAATTGTTGCAGAGCCTTGTCACTATGTACAAAAATTGCACGGGATTTGATAGAATCCTAGTTGCTTCACTTAATTTCCTACTGTTCGGTGGAATCCTGGTTGCTTCACTTAATCTCTCATTATTCTTTACACTCTCTTTGCAACTCATAAGTTCAATTTCAACCCTTTATCATCCGATCCCTCTAGTTTTCGCCTTCGTCCTATCATATGGGTTTTCGATGGCTCAACGGACTGATTACCTCGGCTATATATCCGCATCATCACCGACTTCCTTGGTCAGGTTCCGTGCGATCTGAAGAGCACGCAGACTTCGTGGCGGTGTAGACAACGTAAGCAAAAGTACCTTTGCATCTAGTCCACATTTCGGTATCCTTGATGTAATCGGTCTGTACACAAATATCTTGCGCGATTCAGCTATCAGTTGTCCCTCCTTCTTACCTGGAGGTATTATTTCCGCAACTTATTATACATGGTTTTTTTAAACTATGCGTTGCTAAAATCACAGTGGTTGCTTGCCGTTTTCTTTTATCCCTTGGTCTGGAGACCTATACAGGCCAAGGGGAAGAGGAAGACTGATGTTTTCGGACTACATAGGTTCATCTAAGTTTTGAAGACAGCAAAGACTTTTTGGGATGGGCAGTTTGGCAAGGCCCAACCAGGCTATCATCTTTAGAGCTTCCTTCTACGGTTGAGCACTTTATCTTGATCCAGTGCTGACAGAACGCTACATTGGTTACATGCTTGACATTTGCGAATCTCCCGATGAACTCCGTCGCATCTTCGGTCTCCTCAGCGACTCCGACGCTTTCATTCCTCTTACTACTGGAACGCTTCGTAGCGAAAGGATTCCGTACCTCAACACGTGTATTTCATATGTGGATGACAACCTCATCTCGCTGGTGTGCAAAACCCGTCTCCTCTGAAATCATTGTAACCGAAAAGTCTGCTCAACCTCCCCATATCAGAAGGAATGTTGTGTTTCATTTTTTGAGTACTGTCCGTCCACTCAGCTTACGTTAATCGCCTGAGCATGCTGAACTGACAACCCATTGCGCTTTTTCACTCCTAACAATAACGGATACCAATCAAGGCACGTCGTTGGTTCCCAAAATCCATAATTTCTCAACCGCTCGCTATTCCACCGAGCAATGCAGTTGAAGCATGAGAACGATGGTCGCGCGTCACTTATTATTCCCTATGCTATGGATGCATTCACAGAAGAACTAGTGTCGATCCTTAACAAGTATGACCTCCCCCTTCGTTTGATTGTAGCACCTCCGCCTACTCTCCACAAACTGCCTATTGGAAGCAGGTCGATTGTATTTGTTGGAAGCAGGCCTAAACTGCCGATTATATTTGTTGCAATCCATCAAAATGTGTTGCTTGTTGTACGGCCAAATCGGCGATTGTTGTTTGAAAGAGGTCATTTACTCCACTGATTGCTCCGCATGTGGCACCGCCTACATGGGCGAAAGAAATCGGTTTCTACGTGAGCACGAAGACACGAAAAGTACCGTCGCAACTCAACTGCCTTATGGTTAGACAACTCGTCGACTGCCAAAACAACAAGGCAACAGCGGTAATCGCCAAAATTTTGTCCCGTTGGAACGGTGCACTGATTTGCAAAATTAAAGAGGACAGCCTCTAGATTAAAGATTCAGAGGACAGACATTCGTCAGTTCATTAAGGGCTGCTAGGGAATGCCTTCATTACGCAAACTTTCTAGTTGTTCAGCGAGTTCGATTTCGAGTACTAGTATGTGTATCAATATGTCTGTTAAACCTTAGGTTCGCCTTACGTTGCTCTATATGTATAACGTGCTGTGTTCCAGGCATTTGCTACGAGTATGCTAAGTGGTCCAAAACGCCAACCTAAGCTCTTTTATATCTATCACATCATTCGACACGATTTCAACATTAACCATCTGGTGTATTCAACAAAAAACATATCATAATGCTCCGGCGAAACACCAGTGTCGTCCACGATATTAAACCTCCAGGCATTGCTCGTCCATCCTGCGGCTTATCATTCCCTATTACGCGTTGATATTAGCGTAAGCATCGCTGAAATAATATTTTAGCATCCGCATCAGCCTCGATTAGTGGTAGACATCGCTGTTGGCGCGACCTTCTGGATCGACTTCTCACCACATCCGAATAATGCCAGCATGCTGCGTCGATATGGCGTCAATGCGAACAATGTGCATATACTTATAACAACAGTGCGTAGCTGAAAACAGTCGTTTGCGGCGTAATAACATGACGTGGAGAACCTCTTCCACACTTCTCTTCGACTTTGCCGTTTCGGTGCAGTGTTTCGTTGTTCTAACAGTGATAAGTTTGCCAAGCGAGAGGATCGACATGTTATTTTGCCAAAAAAAAAAAAACTTCCTTATTGCCGAACGCCGCTAACAAGAAGAGAATGCGAAACAAGAAACTCAGATTTTGGTTATATTTTGCAGGCAAGTATGCGTAAAATACGGGGGTCATTTGTGATCCCCTCCTCGAGTGCTAACTACCAGCCAATTTGCAGGAATGTGAGATTCAAGTTTTCCATCCTTTCCATGGAGGGACCTATTCTTCCATCCTTTGTTGTTTCATCCTTACCCCCTTTCCCTCCATCTCCGTATTTCACTCCTCCTCAAAGAGCATCATGAAACGGTGATCACAACCACCCACTGATAACACACTAGATATCCGATAAATTTGACCATAAAAAACAAACGAAAGTCTAAATATATAGCCTATTGTCACCTGACTCTCTGTCTCAAGCGAAGGACAAGTAAATGCTATTAAACTCTCCACCCTATGGAATCGAATTCCCACTTTATTAGTGAAAGCGACTATCCCCGTCCTGCTAGCACAGCTTCGAAACTCGGCTGTAGGGCAGAACTGTTGTTGCGTGGTATGGTGAAAGAAGGGCTTTGTTTACAGATGCTTCATTGTGAGTCTGCACGTATTGATTAGTCTATCTTTCTCCTTTTTAATCCCTTTCGCATCTTACTGCTCCCACAAAATGCTCGATGCCGCTTTTTCGGATCGTTATTCCGCGCTCGAAACGCTCTGTTGAATGCAGCAGTTACTTTGCGGATTGCCCTTAGATCAGGTGGTCGCTGTGTTCGAAGTAGTTACGTTCGCATGTCAGCGTTTCGGTCTCAAGACGGTTTTTAGGAGCCCAAAATATATGTACGCAGTAATAAACCTTTTGCATGAATCTCATTTATTTACAAGCAAGATTTTTCGCGTCCTTTTGTCGAATTTTTTGTGTTCATCATCCTTTCAACCTGCAATAAGATATGAATGAAAATTCTGGAAGTAACAGCGTTTGTGGCGTTCATTAGACTTGTCATAGGCCAGCGAAATTGCCAAAGGCAAGCTGAATTCACTCAATAAATCTTGGCAATGAAGTGGACCCCAATGCACTGCTTTCCATTTGCAAATTGTATTGATGAAGTTACCTCATATTCAAGCATTGCTCCTATCGTTCCAATCCGCTCGATCGTTATGTCATCAACAAATATGAAAGTTATGGCAAACACTGCAAAATAGTATGTGATTCTTTTCACGAAAACTTGAAGATATCTTATACCAAAATCTCGACGTAAACAGTTTTTATTTTGTTGAACTATCGAACGGTTGAGCTTTAATGATGGAATGCTTTTCTTGGCAGTCGTGTCCTTTTGCATAACGGGACCCAGGACACTCTCTTCCTCAACGCTTCGATGCAAAGATGTGTATGGCAATACTTTTGTTCTTTGGATTACAGAACTGTTTCGAACCCGTATTCAGAATTTAACCACTCATTTTCACCAACGGACCATGCACGGCGCACTTGTAAGTGTGCTTTTGCCCTTGTCTGCAACTCATATAATGATAAAGTAACCATGTGAAAAATTGGTAGAAGTACTAAACACTACCATAAAGGAGAACATACCAACGAGAGGGATATTGAGCACGTTAAGTGGAATACAGTAGATAAGAAAGGATATGAGCCGCCGTTGTTGCGCCGCTTCCGCAGCATTCGATTTCATACTTGCCTTGAACTTTTTCACAACAATTAGTGCCTAAAACATGAGACAGCAAATCATGCGAACCTTACTGGTAATGCGCTTGTGTATGCAGCTTTAAAATGCTTTTCAAAAACGGGCACACTTACTACGAAGTGATAAAAGTCCAGCGGTAAACCGCCGCACGGCAGCCAAACTGAAACCTTTTAAACTTTATGAAAATCAAAGTGCGTTCATGTAAGAGAGTTATCTTTGAAAGCGGTAATGGATCTTTTCGTTGTGGAATAGATCCGCAAGTACAATTTCATGAGAAACTATTTAACCTTGAACGATGGACAAGCAAGCAAGCCATTTCCGTTACTTTTTGCGTCCGAAATTCGGCTGTGAGGCGGAAACATTTTCAAAATTGGAGGCTCGCTCTCGCGCAAGAGCTAGTGGAGATAATACCTTTATAGTCACCACAATGGTCGCAAGCGATAGAATAAATAAAGTGCCATTATAAGCGTAGTCGCAAATATCTATCACTACTGGCAGACCATATTGCATTGCTGGCCATACAGGTAAGCGTACAACAGCGCCGAATGCGTAGCACGACACCTGCATCGCAATATACCAGCGCGCCCGATTTCTGCAACTTGCTGTTCAATCACCAACTGCAAAATAAAATTCTACCTTGTTTATCGAAAAAGACTGCTGGCTGGTCCAAATTCTACTTAATCATTTATCCTCATTCACACACAAGGTATAATGTTTCTTACATCGACAATACTATATTTCCTCGGCCCAGAGTAAATTGTATGTGCTTCAGTCCTGATAGTGCAATCTGAACCGGTCCGCTGCATAATAACGACAAAACAAGACGTATGAATCTTGAAAAGAGTAGCGTTTCTACACTTTTGTTCGCCAGTGCTTGATTTACTAGGAAGGAGGACTGCGGAGTAGTGCCCCAGGGAGGAGGTTGAGCCGGAAGGAGGTCACAAACAGACAAGATTTTGCTTGCACTGATGTGCCCATACGTTTCCTTGAATACCTTGAACAGCTGCGATTTCATTGACTTCACCGTTCTCTCGATCGATGCAGCTGGCAAATTTTCCATCTTTCGCGATCCTGAGCTCGACGCATCCACGCAACGCACATACACGTCGCAGCGGATGTTCCCATCTTGTTAGCGATCTGCCGCGTGGTCGCCTAACGTCTCTTGGGCACCATTCTTAGTCCACCTTTTGTCCTTCATCCTGGCTACGTGATCAGCCCATCTTTGTTTTCTTTTGTACATCTCTTCAACAACGCCTTTTACATCGGTTCTAGAAATCAAATCTTCGTTCGCCATGTGTTTTTGTCTACTGACACCCACCATACGTCTTTCCATGGTTCGCTGAGTGGTTGCTGGATTGTTTTCTTCAGCAAGCGTGGTGTTCCATGTTTCACACCCATACAGTAGAACAGGGTGGACGGTGGAATTGAAAACTTCTGCTTTTATGGACGGTGTTGCCTTCGCGTCATGAAAGACATCCTTGAGCTTGATGAAGGCTATCTACGTCGCTCTTCTTCTTCTGCTCAGCTCCAGCCCAAATCCTTGTTCATTTGCAAAGTTTTTCCCAAGTATGAATACTGTTCCACGAGCTCGATGTTCTCATTACGGAGTTTCATGGTAAACTGAGGACAAAATGCGTTCTTCATCCACTTCGTTTTACCGTCGTGAATGCTGAGCCCAATTTTCTTGCCTTTATTGTTGAGCTCATTTATTAACTTGTGCAACTTTTCTGGGTCATCTGCAACGAGTACTACATCACCCGCAAAGAGAAGCATTTGAAGTTCTTCACCGTCAACACTGAAGCCTCTCGCAGTCTACATTTTCTCAAAACGCCTTCGAGAGCTGACGAAAAGGCCTTGGGGGAGCAAAAATCTCCTTGCTTTACACCTCTTCCGATTTTTATACTTATTGGTGATTCGAATAGCGCGATCTCTATGTTGGATTCGGATAGCGAATCTTCGATGATGCGAATGTACACGGGATCCACTCCCTAATCGGAAAGGCTTTGGAGTACTGCGTTGTGCTCCACTGAGTCGAAGGCTTTCTTGAAGTCGACGAATAATAGGCAGAGCGGCACCTTGTAATCGCTGCATCTTTTTATTAGCTGTGTTAGGATAAGCTGTAGTCGATCGTAGAAAACCGCTTTCTGAAGCTTGCCTCCTCATGGGCTGCGTTTTCATAGAGCATTGATTCAATTCTTTTATAGATTATTGCCATGGAAACTTTGGAGGCATTTGAAAGCAAGCATATCGGATGACAGTTGCGAATGTCCTCATGGTTTCCTTTTTTTTGGCATCAACATTGTTAGTGATCGTCTCCATTCGGCCGGAATTTCCACAAGTTCAGGCACCCCGGAAGCACAGCACTCAACGTTCTAGGAAGTACTTCGCCGACGGCTCGGATTTCTTCGTAATCGACTTCATTTGCCTGTAAGAATGTGTAAAAACATAATCGATTTCATTGGTCGTTCGTCGTTCGGAGAGCGCCACGTCCAGCGTCTCTCGAGCCTTTTAGTGAAGAAAGAGTTCATGACATAGAGCTCGGCAGCGAAATCAGCAAATCTTCTGCCCCTTTCATTCGTTTTACCAAGTCCGAAATTGCCAATATACTGTTCTGATCCCTCCCTTACTTCCAGTTTTCCATTGAAGTCGCCGAGGATTATTGTGAAGGTCGATTTTCTTCAATCGATTTCCTCCACTCCATCATAAAACCGTTCAACTTCCTCGTCGTCTGATGCAGATGTGGGAGCGTAGACTGCAATTATTTTCAGTGTGGTTTCTTGGCGAAATTCAAAACGAGCACGCCGAGGCGTGAAGAAATGATCTCACACGATGCTATTTTGCTCGTTACTTGAGGCCGGACGATGAATACAACGCACCAACTCCTCCTTCAACAGTTCCCAGCATTGATTGTGTGCCGTCTCTGCACTTTGCTTGCAATTCTGTCTTCCTTTTGGTTCCGTTTATTGCCAGGATGTCGATACGGACTTTCTGATTTCTTGCAGTAGCAGATCAAACGAGTGGTCGGTGCTGAGTGTCCGAACGTTGAAGGTCCCAAGAACAGGTTGCACGTGGAAGGTCTCAATACTGCGAGATTCTTAGCACACTCTGCCTCCTCGTCAGATCCTTCGCCGCCGTAAGCGCGAAGGCGACAAGGGACTGCGCAAAACTGACGGCCATCCTTTTCCATCTCTCTTTCCATATTGCTGTGGCCGTTGGTACATCGCCTGGTGGCGAGCCTGTTGGCGACGTACGTTTCGGTTATTCGGAATTTCCTTTTCCTAGCCTCTCTTCTTCCAACAAGCATCTACAAGGCAGTAGGGGCTGCGGTCTTTGTAGGCGGACCGTACTCGCCTCGACGCGAAAGCTTCATAGGGCACTGTAACCATTTTTTACGTGCTGGCGTGCCGCCGCCAACCCAAGCCAAACCGTGATGGATTTCGCCGTTGGCTGGTTCGCGCCTGCTCATTCAACATATACGGAGGTAACGGTCGTATCCGACGGCCGTTCCACAATCCATCACCGCAACGAGCCGGGCAAAATTAGACACGACCGCTCAAGAACCGCTCAGCTTGCTCGATCAGCCTGTGCAAGGCTTAATTCGAGGTTTAGGGTTATCACCAAGCAAGAACAGTGAGTCGCTATGTAGTACTACTTGAATGCCCGGTTGTTAAGTCTAATAACAAGAACAACATTTCAAACAAATACTATAACAAAATGATCACCTTTCATTGAGATGAGTTCGATAAAAAATAGGCGACGCACATGCCAAATATAAAATCGTTACGTGAAATAGGATGAACAAACGAAAGAGAACAGCAACAGTTGACTTGACATAGATTAAAATCATAAAGAATATCCTGCCAGTTCTAAAATTGTGTTGGACGCTGCAGCATTTATTTGAATTCGTATTAGTTGTTTCGGTTAGAGAAAGCAAAGATGAGGAGGACACACATATTGAGCTCTTTCACTGATTGCCACTCAAGCTGCACAAGGCCTGTCATGCTGCCCATCGCAAGCATTTGTCCGAAAGCGATGCAGCACACTTGTGGAGCACCAGGAAGGCGAAAAGGCAAAAAACTGGGAGAGAAAAGCACGAACGCAGAGTGTCCACAAGGATGACTAAAGGAAGGAAGGTCGGTATATTCAAAAGGAACAAAGCAGGGAAAAATAAGGCAAGGACAATCAGGAATCGTGCACCATTTGAGAATCATTTGGGCATTGTAGCATAGAAGAGACAGAAAGAATCACAGGGAGGTTGCGAAGGCAAGAACGGGGAGAAACGGGAGAGGAGTGGGAAGGTTGAAACGTGTTGGGAAGCACTGCGTTCACACCAACTTAAAGATGAGCTGTCGTCGGGCTGAACTCCGCGTTTTGGATTCTGAGAGGAATTCAAATATGACGCGCACACGCAAAACGTTCACCAACTTTTTTACAAACTGACTGCTTAGTTGATGGGGAGGAGGTGACAGAGGCAGTAAGTCATCGCGAAACAAAAAATAAGGACGCTTGTTGCAGTACTGCTTCAGAGAAGTTGCCAACAAGCTAAACGGTATTTCCCCAAAACAGATTATTCAGGAATTGTATTTCACTGAATCTTATGCGATATCATATTCACCTAAACATAAACCTCCGTATACATTCTCTCCGCCACCAGCACGCCCGCTTCTTGTTTCAAAACCACCGCAGTAAAGAGCCCATTAAAGTAGCAGCTCAAAGCGATTCTAATTCACTGATTCATGAAAATGTCGGCGATCATAAATTCAGATGTTTTCCACCGTCCTTACACTCCCAAGAAACATACACAAATAACGGCACTGCAGTGGAATTCACGTTGCTGCCAGACAGTCACAGATTGAATAAAATGATATTTCATGTTGACATAAGCAATTTTTTACTCGATGTCAGACGTCTGTAGAGAATATTCCATTTTTTGTAGCAAAAGTGTTGTACTGAATAGTGCGGACGTTTGCCCGCGCGGTAATTATTTTTGCTATGAAAGCCTTTATTAAGGTGAGTTGAAATTCCACCTCAGAATGCGGAGTAAATACGGATAATAAAGCGAAATCGTGAGGGCGACATCTGAGAACGTTAGCAAAGAATCGCAGAGAATGCACGCTGAGTATAAGTTCAATGTGAACGTCTTGAAGGGATCCTTCTTGATTTTCGCAATCGAGATGTAGAGCACGAAAACGCACAGGACCACTCGTAAGATTAACGCACAATACTCCACGATGCGTGACGGAATATATAGGTATGCTGGAACGACAGCCAGTAAAGTGAGCTTAGATCGCGAAGGATACTCCCGACGAAATTAAAAATAAAACGAGTCAGGGTTACTGTTGGAAGTAGAGAAGGGGCTGACGGCATTGGGGTTTGTAAACATTGCGTTTTTGAACGGAGTCATACTATAAACAATAGCACTGTCTGCGCTCCCAGAGCACTTCGGCGGCTGTGTTCAACCATAAGAAGTTTAACTAAATTGGCTTGCCCTTAATCGTTGCCTGCTTATGCCAGTTAGCCGAGGTCATTGGAAATCGTATTCTATTGTATTGCTGAATCTCGCAATAATGAACAGGAATAGTAGTGGATATGTTTATTCGTCTTTGCGATGATTTCTTACAAATAATATAATGGTTTTCGCAGGTGTTAGAGATCCACAATATCATCTTTCCCGCAGCACTTTAGTTATGAGCGAAATAAGCCTTATGCGTGCAAATTTAGAAAGAAGGCATTTACGCTGGCAACGTATTTAGCTGGTTTATTTCGAAAAAATATTAAACTGATGGATCACGTTGAGACAGATCTCACTGTTCCCCAGAAGAAACTGTTTGCAAATGATGAATTTTTTGTACGAAAAGGAGGCACATTCAGATAGTTTTAGAACGTTCTCATAGCAATGAGAAAAGGCTGTAATTTATTCTCCTCATCAATTTAAAAATTTTCTAGAAAGAGTAAAAGGTGTGAAAACTTACGACAGTTGATTCCATAACCGGCGCACAGTCCAACTTCCATTACGAGTAGCGGTAGCAAACTTTATAATCACAAAGCGAAATTACCTCTTCCGCACTGAATGCGCCGAAGAGGGATGCACAAAATTTGCGAACTCTGCAAGTGATCGCATAAAAAATATTTACTGTTAACGCTCTTATTAACAGCGTTTTCTGCTAATGTTGTGCATGCGTTTGGAATTCTGCGCTGTCCTCCGTGACAGCGCTGTCCAAATGGCCGAACGAGATGCGAACTGCGCGCTGAAGAAGTCAACGCTAACGGAAGGTGATTTGCGCTCTGGTTCAATAAGAGCGGTAGCTGGCTGTAGCGAATGAGAAAATGGCTTCCATCACCACCGGCTACAAATTAAAGTGGACAGTCTGACCCCCCAGCTGGAATGTGACCGATTAATTGCATCAGCCGGGCTGTCTCCCCTATCCGTCGAGCCGGCGGTGAGAACTACCGAGGCCCATTTTCATCAGAATTTATATGATAAATCGTAACACCCTACTATCAGTGACTTACAGGCTACGCGTTATGACTTCGTAAAATCTTATATACGGTCAGCTTTTATTGTAAGCAATCAAATCCATGGCGCACCCAAAAGTTGAAAACTAGTTAATTTAACCTTCTTTGATCATTAAAGTACTGTACCATCAAGGATGAAACAGTGGGCACTATGAAGAAGCCGACATCTTTAATTGACAGGATCGGTCTCGCTTCGGTTTTCTATCAAGCGCGTTCTGCGCATCAATTGGGCTCACTTCTACTCAACTGCCTAAGAGAACGACATAAGTGAATTATAAGAAATCTTAGCGAAACTAACCAAGAGTAGTAGTTCCGCTTGTCACAGGATAATAAAGCAGCCATTCGATAAGGATTTGCAAGGTGTTGAAGGTGGAGGCGAAAGAGGAGTCAGTGGGGGAGATTGACTCAGAAAAAATCGCAAGGCATCCACCTCAAGGAGAATCTTGGAAGGCTCCCTGATTAAACTATTAATCTTCTCAGGATATTCCGAATAACTGAATCGAAGTTCAGCAACACAATGAAAACCCGCACGAAATTTGTCAAAAACTGATGATGCAATGAACTCAGTGGTAGGAGAAAACGAAGAAGTATCATGAATAACAACGAGTGAACGAGTTCTTTACCTCTCGAAAACTTTGGCAGCAAAAAAATGTGCTACTTGTGACCAGCAAGTAAAGAGGGAAGTGGACTGGAAGTGGAGAACTGGAAAGCAACGCTCTACGAGTTGTTCATAACTGAAAAACAATGCATTTTCAAGATTACCAGAGCAGCTGAACCATATAAGGTGGTACGCCCTGAGAAAATAAACAGCTAATCATACTCGACAAGTTATTCTCCAGCTTATCTGCTGAGTTAAAAGACCATGCCAGCATGCCGACCAACCATCGCCCGACAGCGTTGTTGCAATCGGTCATACTCAATTTTTTTGGCAGATCAATCCGCCTTCACCTTTATGCAGTGGAAGGTTAATTGCAACCCTGTAGAGACATCTGGGTGCGCTTGACGAGCTTTTGCTCCATCCTTGCGAATATTGCTGAAATACCAAAACTCACTGCCGAGGAGATTGATGACAATAAGCACGCTGCTTCATTTTGAAGCACCATTGAAGCACTCGACTTCTGCAGCAGTCTGATTTCTGGGAGACGAGGTGTCATTCAGGATCTCGTCGCACCCACCGATCTGATATGGTTTTGCTCCATACCATCGCAAAGTGTTCATATCAGGAATGTACTACAGTGGCATCATTGCGTTTCTGACAACTCTGTGGATAGACACTAATTGCTGAAGTGCTCTTACGAAACTCACTCTGCTTTAACGTCGTTCATGTATCAGACGATACGTGAGAGAGTGACGGTACTTGAACACTTCGATTATAATAAAAGAACAAATATGATAAGTAGAGTCCAATAAACTAGAAATGAAAGAGGTTGGCAAGCTAGCGCGACCTGCGTAACTTACAATTACCTCTACCTATCCTTGCGCCTCCCCATTCGTCCTTCCATCCCTCTTCCACTTTCCTCTATTCCCACTCCTTCCTTAAGCATTTAAGAAATGGAAGAAACAGCTTTTCTTCAACATCTCTCTTAGAATTATCGCGAGAAGCTTGTATAGAACAAAATTACTCAACAAGGCTCCGTCAACATGCCGCCTGCGTGACGAAAGAATTAATGTCGATGGAATACGTCAAAGAATAATTGAGTGCGAAATGTCTATCCACAAATTTTTGTTTCAGTAGCAAAAAAGCGCCAATTAGCAATCGCTTTTACACGAACACAATAGATGCTTAATCTTGTTTAGATAAACTTCTTAAGGTTAACATTCTCGAAACACGGCTTTTGCGCGATGTAGTACTCAAAGCAGCGCAGCACTATTTCTGCGCTTGCGAGGAGATCAGAAACAGTCACTCAGAATAAACGCAAAACATCTCTCCAATTTTCCCATTTTTTTGAGGTTGAGTGGTACCCACCATCTGTCCCAACATTCTCTTCTCGCTCCCACTTTTCTCCCTCTCCTTAATTGCCCTATTACGCATAATTAATATAACGCCGGGTTTAGAGTACTGATGTGGAAGAAGTGGGTGGCCCAACAAAACTGCAATGTTCTGGTCACGCTAATAAGAATTGACGAGACATGTCAAAAGTGTTTTTTTACGATTTCAAATAGCGCTTTAGAAGCCGAGGATAAAAATGGTTATTAATAAATTCCCGAAATCGATGTGAGCTACTGTGAGCTGCAGCAAAAAACTGAGGAAGAGAATCGTTCCTGGAGCGATAATGTCTATCGTGAGTAATTTTGGTTGATCGTTTATCGAATCAACTTGTGATAACGGCGGGGAATTTCTTTCAAGCAACACTTTGTAAATGTCCCCCAAATCGACGCTTTCTGAAATCTGGCGGCACGGAATTATCCCAAGCAAAGCCACCTTTCCTTATTTGTTCCAATAGCAGCCCAAATTTTTGTCAATCATGCTATCGTTCCACAAACTTTTACACTCGCTGCCCTCTACTTTACTTATAGAGGTGCATTACTGCAACAAACTTAAGTCCGAAAGTACAGCACAAGTGCAGTATAATCCGATCTTTGAAGGATAATGCGAGTGCATCGCACAGTTTGTCCACTGCACTTGTACCTAACGCGTGCTTTATTTATTAAATGGGTTCAGAATAATTAGCGTCATTGTTTCTTTTCTTGCTCTAATTGACGAGGCATCCCAACCATTGCCTTTTATAGTAGGCGAAATGTTTGTTGGAAAACGAGACTTTCTGCTTAGTGGATGGGACGGATTGCTTAATGTTTACTTCTTTGCTGTGGTGAATTCTCCACTTGTTTAAAAAAAAAAAGTCATTTTTTTTTTCAATTGGAGTCCTTTTTCTTCTTTTGGGCAGTATGTTCCGCGTGGAGAAAGCTCGGTTTTTTTTTGCGCCGAATCAAATCGAATCTTTGGTCAAGTCGATAGGCAAGAACTACTGTTTCGGTAAAACAAAGAAGAATATTCGCTTCACGAGGAGCACATCTTCTATTGAAGAGAATCGTTCACAACAATATACATCGTTTCTCAACACGACATCATTGCAGCACAACGTACTCAGTTCAGAGGAAAAATGTATCAGTAGAATTTTCAAAGTGATTTGAGTGTTTTCGGGCTGAAATCATTGGGCATTCCTTAGGCCACCATGATTTACAAGCAATGCGTGTATTTCCCACTATCACGCTTGTGCATTTGGAGACACACATTTGCTCAGTAGTTTCAATTTGTGGTAGACAAATTCCGATCTGAATTTGAACGGCGGCCTTTATCGAAAACTTTGCAAAATGAGATCATCTAAAGTTGTTGATGTATGAAAACGAAACGGAAAGCGGTGTATTCGACGAAACTCGGCGAACGGCATCTGCATCTAGTTTTAATTTCTTCCGCCTGTTCTGCTTCCTTTTTTTCAGCGTCATAAAGGCGCTAAGGTCCCGCCTGTTTGAAGTGAGCGAATCGCATACTACGCAGGACCGTGGCACAAATCGCAGCCTATCACATCCCATATGATGGTCAATGAATTGACTCGAGGAGGTTACAGGTGTCCGGGATATGATTGGCGAAAACTTATGGATGTCAGCACGACAAATGGTGCAATCTGAAAGCGTGACGGGAAGCTGAAAATGCAGAATTGACTGGAGCACCCAGCCGTCAAAAACATGGAAAAAAATTAAGGAGGTAACACATGTTTTCAGTGTCGCAGAGTCCAGTTGCATCAAAACCTCCGAGTTCGGATAGATTTCGTTCTTTCACCCTCATTAATTATAATTTTGTTATTTGTATATTGCATTGTTCTCATCGCTGTGATACCCCCACCACTCCCCCTCCCCCTCCTCACCCTCCACCTTGAAATGAATATTCATGGAAGGTGATGAAGCTCATTGTTTGCTCGCGCAAAACGTTCGTCGCTTTTCAGGTAACCGTGCCGATCGCATATTTGCGTTAGCTCGACATTCGAAGGTTGCGTAACTCGGCCGTAAACCTGATCCATTTATCTATCCGTTGCTGTCCAGACTCGTCTCGTCGTTTTTGTCTTTTTTATTAAAAACTATCAGCGTTTGTTTTCCATTTTCGGTTTCAGTTGATCTACATTTCTTGGGCTAAATGTTCTCGCAATTTAGTTCATAGCTGTAACGCATGCAAAAAATTCGCAATCATTGGATTTCGATTTCCGTCAAGGCTTAGCACTATTTTTTCGTAAGGACCCTTGGTAGGTTGCCAACTTTTCGGCTTATTAGTTATAATTGGCTCGCAACCTTAGACACAGTCTGAGCACATTACATTTATTCTCTTCTACATCGTTTCGCTTTTCTTTATTTCCTTTCAGCGTTTTCTGTTTTTGTTTCTATTCTGAATTCCGTTTCAAAGCACATGACAGTGTTCATTTCTCTGATTCTTCTATACCTTTTCTGTTTATTTTGTGCAAATAAACGCGTTTGTCATTACCAGTAACATTCTTACTGCTACTATCGGCAAAAATAGAAAAAAAGTAGCGCGGGAAACGCGGAGAGCCAATTTTATTAATATTTCAGTCCTCTTTTTTTCATTAGCATTCCAGCTGTTGAAAAAACTACAATGAATCACAAATTACGACTTTCGGCCAAATTCGGCTTTAATTGCTAGTTATGACGTTCGACCTAGAAAAGCTATGGCCGTATCTTTTCAATTCGCTCATAATTTATTTAACGAGTTGACGAAATGAGGCGCTATTCAAGAAGATAGCATTGGAGAGAAAATAGTTTCAGTGTTATTGCACTCTGTAGAAGTCAGTGAATGCAAGCAATTCGAATCGAATCGAATCGAATCTTTTATTTAGTCGATAGGCAAGAAGTACCTTTACGACAGTACAAAGATGATACAAATATTATACAAAGGGGCACAATCAGATACAACCACAACAAAAATACCATGTCACAACACCACTACATTTCTCTATTCAGCTCAAAGGCAATTTTTTAAGGTTGTGAATAACTCTGACCGAGTGGTTTGCGACCTGCTGCAGTACTCTGAGATCTATTTTACTGGTTGCTGTCGCAGTGATCGGCAGGAATAATCTAATATTGAGGATTACATAGGCCTTTATTAGCATTATTATGCATCTCGTATTCATGTGTTGCCTTATTGCTTTCATATGGTGTAGATGTTTTGAACACGAGTGGGATGCGTTATCAGAGTGTGCTCGGAAGGTTCGGCTACCGTCTAGATGTAAGCCTAAGTTACGGGTGTCGTTTCCAACAGTTATTTTTTTCCGCAAATCTTCAGAACGGTCTCACGAGCTAAGCGCTTTTTAGTTCGCGGTCTTCCGAATCTGGTGATAGCTGTTTTTGACTCGTTTATTTTCATCTCTAGTGCTTCTCTTAGATATTTACTGTTTTTTTCATGTCTTCTTCTATCAGATTCGCCACGTTTGGTTCTTTATTTCCTTCGCACGTGTATAGAAGCTGCCCGCCATCTGCGAAAAGTATCATTTTCCCATGCGTCTCAACTTCGCTTACGCCGGAAAACAAGAAGGCAAAAAGGATAGGAGGAAGTATGCCTCCCTGCGGTATACCTATAGGAATCTGTTTCGCTTTTGAGATCCCGTCCTCACCCAGTGTTCTTATTTTCCTTTTTAGCAGGTAGTCTTTTCATAACTTTGTTGGTTTGTAGTCCAGATTTATTCTGTGAATGATTTTCTGGAGGAGTGTATATGGGCTTACAGTATCATACGCTACCTGAACATCTAGCTGTGCAATGTAGATTAGGTTTATTGTTCCCAATGTTCATGAGGATTTTTTCACACAATTCCCCGATCGCTGTTGTGATGGAGTATCCTCTGCCAAATGCATGCTGGCAGTTTGGCCGAAAGGGTCAAGTGCTTGATAGATCGGCGGGTGTATGCACCGCTCAAAGGGATTGGAAACACAGGAAAGAAGAGCGATAGGTCGAGGGTTGGGTGGTTCTTGATTGATGCCTATGTTCTTAATTACTGCTGTGATCCTCGCCTATTTTCATTCCTCAATCAATTCCCCATTCAGAATTATAGATGATTAACTACATTCATTGTCCTGCGTACAAAATATTCTAATTGAAATATACGCATTTTTATTAACATACATTTCGAAGCTACATAACATTTTCGTTGCATGCGCTTATACTCAATTAACAGATAAAATACTGGAAAACAAATTGCATGTACAATATTGCGACTGCTTTTATACATTTGTGCAATCGATAAAAGCTACAAGGTGCGTTTAAAAGCTTGTCGCATTAAAGCTGTTGTCGAGTACTTCAAATTCAATTAGCATTAATGAAAAGCAGTGAATTTTCCTATGTCGTTCTCATTCTCAGTTATTCAGGTCGTCATTTCGAGTGAGTGTTTTTTTTCTAAAATTGCCGTCAAGTGTTTGCAGTGCATAGTTTGAAAAACTTGTGTATAAGTGAGGCTTAAGCCGGCAACATCCTACTTGTCGAGCATATGCTTCGACGGCAGAGCATAATAACTAGGACGGCGGTGAGAAACTAGCGATTCAGAACTGCAGTCTTCTCTACGCACCAAATTGAAATTTTTTTCGCCGGTGAGGGCTGAAATCGTTGAGTGAAAACTTTGTTATATTCTAAACTCTTCGTGACTAAAAGGATGCTGCAGTTCTCTGGATCTCGACATTACTATTTTGAAGGTGGAGGAGGGAAGGGAGTGGGACCAGCTATCGGTAAACTCCCTTTGATAGAACAGAAATGGCTTGACTTATCGCAGTTTATGAATTTTTCTTTTCCTTTCATACCTTCTTGGCGGGTTCGCGGGAGCACATAAGAAACGATTCCGATTTGCTACAAGCGCACTCATGCTGCTGAACGTCTCGATGCCTGCGTTTGGCTCGAGCGTAACATGCCGCACTTTGCCACTGTAATGGTCTCTCGCATTCTACGCTGCTGACGTCAAACAGAAAAGTTGTGGTATGAGGCGAGTTGCGCTTCGCACTCAATAAAGACTGGCAGGTTTTTCTCCATCTAGTCTTGGTTCTCATGCTGCGATTTCTGTTAGCCTGAACAGGTGAAGCTGTAGTCAGCATGCTGAAGCTGTTGTTTCATTCATCATCAGAGTGAATAAGCGCTAGCAACAGAGCAAAAAACACAAATGTGAGCGCATATTGAAAAGCGTCGCTCTCTGCCATAAGCATTCATTTGAAAGACATTTCCTCATCGGTTACATGTACAAACAAATGTCTGCTTTCCTTTCTATCGTCACAGTTTAATTCGTTCTCGTACCGGGTCCAGTTTCTATACTTGTTATCCAGTAAATTCGCTAATCGCACTGCTTTGTTATGCATGATGTGCAATCACTTTTGTATCCTTAAATGCTTTAAACTTATAAACGCATAGCAAATAAATTTCGTCAAGACTGGTGGCATGCGTCGTCATATGTGCAGATTTCGTTATAATTTAGTGCAGTTTCCATTCAAAGTTTCATCAGAAGTAACAAATAAATTTTTTGAACAAATATTCCACTTTGGTTTTTTTTTGGATAACTAAAATATGATCAGTAAAAAGATCAGTCGATGGAATACGTTGAGTGCTTTGAACTGTTAGCAAAATTCATTGAATTTGTCGGCGAGCTGATGGTGAAAGGGTATTTCGTTCCAACAATTCAATAAATCAAATGTTCTTAAAGATTACGAGTGGAGGCGAGAAATGTCAATTCATGAAATCTGCCTTTTTCAATGGATGGAACAGAATTTTCGCATTTTTCTCACTTTCTTTGTCATGTAAGAATTTTCAATTTTATATTAGTGATTTCAATAAGAGCTTGTTGGTTTTCTATTGCTGTGAAAATCTCGATCTCTGCAAGTTCGTTTTTATTGCTAATAAATGTGGATAACTGTTAATAAAAGCTGATTATCCATAACATTATTCTCATCATTCCAAACATTGCTCGAAAAAATTCACGAATTTTTCCTTTATGCTTTAATCCGTTAAAAATATGCATGTTTTTGCAAAATAAGGAGGGAATGAGAAAATTATTTCCTGGTTCGACTCATCAAACAAGCGGCAGTTTAATGTCCGTCTATGCGGGATGCGAAAATAGGCAGAAAGGGGACGAAAGGAAAGGTAATGATGGGTTGGGAATGTAAAAAGTGATGAAAATTGATTTTGTATATTGTCGTTTGACAATTTTTTGTTTAATGCGCATCATTTTCGTTCACCGGCGTTCCGAATGTAAATGGATAGAACATTTCATTAAAAATACTGCGATAGAATCAAGCATTAAGTAGCGCATTTTTTGCCTTCTGTGAGAGGAAAAAATATTGGATTTTATCCTTTTGTCTCTTCTGTCGATCTCATATGAACTTACTCGATTTCGTTTCTTTTATTTTATGTATTAATTTCTTTCATTTTTTCGAAGGTATGCGAGGATGGGGGGCAGTAACCACTGCTGGTGTCGCTAACGTGACAGCAGTAAGATCTTTGCACAATGGGAAGGATTGGCGATCCTGTTGTGTTAGGTTTATTTCAGCAACGCATCGGTAGTCATTAAACGTTCTCCAAATGGCAAAACCTTCCAACGGATCAACATTTGAGGTTCTCCAAATGCCAATATTTTGAATGCCATCAATGGATAATGACCGAAAGAATCTAGCGATAAGTGGAATGCGTAGTATGACATGCGTGCGTATCATTTCTAAGTATGCAACCGCTTTAAAAAGATAAGGTTTTGCCATTTGGAGAACCTCAAATGTTGATTCCTTGAAAGGACGTTTCTCTTGTTTGCCGTCTCAGAGACATCCGTGTCGTCAATTGTGAACGTTTTACTCACATTAGTTGTTCTAAGTTTCTAAGTAATGTTCACGAATATTTCAAACCTGCTTAGTCATCGTATGTTTATTCATTCATTCGTTTCAAAGTGGCTTTGTGGGAAGAGGGGGGATGATGTTCGCAAAAGATGCCGGCCGCCTCATTGCGCACCTGCTTTCGTACGCATAGCTACGTCGTCATGAAACGCCCTGCAAGCGCACATTGTCAGAAGCGAGCGGCATTTCTGGCATACGGCTAATCGTTCCCTTCTAAGCAGATATTCTGGCTCAGCAACTGTCTTCACTCGCCGTCAGCGAAATCGGAAATTAAATAACAACTTTTATTGATTGTTATGCGAAAAACGAATAACTATTTAAAAAAAACGCTCCCATCAAAAATGACTGAAGATTCATGTGAACTTGTTTACAACTGCCGCATCGATTTGACAGAATATATGACCCACGTTAGGAAGAAGAAGAAGAATAGTCTTTATTCATGTGAACGAAGAAAACTGCATGCGGCAGTAAGATATATAACAAAACGGTACCGACATAAATGCGGTTATACCAGCATATGTGTAGATGAAATGCATACGTGTATAGGAAAGAAACGCATGTAATAAGCTAGGAATAGCAAGTGAATGAGTTGCACATGTGTACATACAAAAGGAAAATCGTTCAGCATAATAAAGTAAGCGAAGCATATGAGTATGACATGTGACTCAATAAATTAAATGAGCAATTGTGATGAGGTCAAATGAGTCGAGGCGGTTCATGGACACGGAAAGATTCTGCGCCTCAGCGATTCTACTGGGAAGTTTATTCCAAACACGAATTACTCTGAACTGGAAGCAGTAGAAAACACTGTTCACAGAACGGGTTTTACGTGCTAAATGATAACAGTGGGGTGACGTTCACGCTGATTAAGAAGCGCAAATAAACTGTTCAGCGGTATATCAGTGAAACCTCTGACGATTTTAAAGCACCAACCTGGCCATATAATCAGGTGTATATGGCCCTCATGACCCTCACATGGTGGATGCCTTGTCGTGGCGTGGGGGGTTAACCGGATAGTATCGTACGCAACTATGGTGAGGGTGCCCATTCCACCCTGTCCGCGACTAAATTCCACCAAAGTGCTCTCAGGGGGAGCCCTTGGGAGACGGGAAAGCTGGGAGAGGAAGCAGGTCGCGATTCGCCTAGCCAGCGAGTGACTGAGGTTACGAAGTCGTTCAACAATGGCTACGAAGTCGTTCAACAATGGGCCTCAGTTCCCTGCACGCCAAAGGCTCCGTTCCACAGCGCCGGCGGAACGAAAAGTGTTTGGCGAGAGGCAACTAAAATCTCAGGTGCAACGGCCGGCGCACCCTGAGGACTTATGATCTCGATATGCACCTACAACTGCAGGTCGCTATCGGGAGCAGGCCGGTTAAACAATCTCATGAAGAAGAAGAAGAAGAAGAAGATATGCTGTGGTGACTTGGAAATTTGTGAAATGCTTCGCGCAGCATATCTCACAGCACAATATAAAGACGGAAGCTCGTTGTATCTTGGAGAAGGCGAAGGCGTCAGAAGAAGAGGAGGAATCGGCTACATCATAAGTAAAGATTGGTCTGCGAAAATAGCATCATGCCAAATACGTTCGGCGAGAGTCGGAACACTATTTCTGCAGTTAAATAAGAAGAAAACGCTCATAGTTATTCAAGTATACGCCCCAACAGTGGACAGCACAGTCGAAGAATTAGAAGAGTTTGATGACGATTTAGAAGAAGAGCTCTCCAAACCATCTTCATTTACCGTAGTAATGGGCGATTTCAACGCGAAACTAGGAAAAGGCGTGCCTGGTTACCGTTATATAGAAAAGCATGGATTCAAAGGGCGTAACGGAAGAGGTAATCGACTAGATGAACTGGCAGAAGCACGACACGTGTACGTCGGAAACAGTTGGTACAGGAAGAAGCTGAGTAGAAGGTGGACCTGGATCTCTCCAAATTCTGAAGTGAAATATGAAATAGATTATATTCTCGTGGATAAGTTGCTCATTCTAATCAATGTAAGAGTGGTCCCGTCATTCAACACCGTAAGCGACCACCGCCTAGTACGAGCGGGAATATTTATTGACCAGATAGGTGAAGCGAAAAGAATACTGAAATCAAGCGTTGCACGAGCACCGAAAGAAACCGACGGGAATATCTTTCAAGCAAAGTTATCCTCTAAAGACTGGAGCTTGAAGGATGACATAAATGAACACTATCATCAGTTCATAAAAAAACATATGAAGCTGTGTATCAGAGGCTGAGAGAAGGCAGTTGAACAAGAAGTTATGCAGAATCTTCAACGAAACGAAGAAGCTTATGGAGATGAGGAAGTTAACGATAAGAAGCAAAAGAACCAATCTCGAGTGCTGCATACTGCATGCCAATCTCGAGTACTGCATGCTCTGTAAACTTATAAGAGCAAAATTACGGCAAAATCTCGAGAGTTATCGCAAACAACGCCTTCTACAAGCAGCAGAACAGAAGACGAGTTTGAAAAAGTGCAAACGACAGCTAATATTTTACAAATCGCAGCTGTCAGCGTTAAGGAACAAAGATGGTGAATCAGTTAAGGGCAGAAAGGGAATGGAGAATATATGCAAAGAGTTATACACAGATCTCTTTCCTTCTAAAGTAAACGTTCCAGAACCTCACATTCCGCCGCCATCTCAAGAAGTTCTGCCAGTCCTGATCGGTGAAGTTAGATTGGCCGCATCACAGATGGAAGTCGACAAAGCTCCAGGCAAAGACGGCCTAACAACAAAAGTACCAAAGAGCGGAGGATGCAAGATATTCAAGAAGCTAGCTCGCAGATTCAAACGCTGTTTGGTAATGCAGAAGATACCAGCAGAATGGAAGGAATCAAAGACAATCCTGCTTCACAAAAAGGGCGACAAAGAATCATTACATAATTGCCGCCCCATAAGCCACAGGTCTACAAGCTGTTCATGAAGGTAATCAGTAACAGATTATCCTTTCAACTAGACGAACAGCAGTCCTAAAGAACAAGCAGGATTCAGAAGGAACTTTAGTGTTGTAGACCATTTATTTACCATAAATCAAATATTAGGAAATATAAACTGCCGTTATGCATAGCGTTTGTGGACTACGAGAAGGCTTTTGATAGTGTCAAAATCAATGCGGTGCTCCAAGCTTTAGTCGATCAAGGAATAAGTTCGGAATATGTTAGTCTGCTGAAGGAAGCAAACTCTGGCTGCAGCATGGAAATAACATTATTTGACAGAGCAATCAGGATACCTCTGAGAAGAGGAGTGAAGCAAGGTGACACCATTTCACCAAAATTATTTACGGCCTGCTTGGAAATGGTGATGAGGAAGATTAGATGGAAAGGTGGAATCATTATCGATGGCGAAAAATTAAACCACCTTAGATTCGCAGACGACATCGTGCTGTTTGTATCAAACAGCACCGAAAGTGACACAGATGCTGCGAGAACTTGAGAATGAAGGTAAGAAAGTTGTATTAACAATGAATCCACAGAAGACGAAATACACGCGCGGCAATCCGCAAAATGGTCCACAAATAAAACTATGACAAGGACTCATCGAGGAAATGGATCATTTCATCTATCTTGGCCAGGAAATAAACATGCGCCACGATATGAGTGGAGAGATTTCCAGATGAATACGAGCTGGCTGGAAGTGTTCATCAGACACGAAAGTAGTTTTGACAGCCAAACTCGATCCAGATATTCGAGCTAAAATTTTTAACACAACCGTCGTCAAACCAATGACTTATATATAAATCGACTTAGGATTCCCGGAACATATGAAACGCTTTGCTTGATTTTTTTAAAACTGCTGATAAGCCTGATGGAATTTTTTTGAAAATGCCGCTTGCCCACCTAGCTTATGGCGATCCAGCCATTAAAAAGTTTTTTGGCTGCCATTCATTGTAAGCAATCGGGCAAGGATGGGGTGGTTCTTACCACCGTTGCTAGTGGGTCGCAAAGATCAACAACAACATTCAACAACTTGATGAAACCTGCATTCATTGCCTCGATATTCAAACATTCAAAGGAATATATATCCCAACCGATACCTGACAGCATAGCATTAGCCTAAGTCCAGTCACTCCTTCTAAAATCTCGCCAACTGTGAGGCGAGGAAACTGGCGGATTAACCATTACCTCATCAGACACGAAAGTAGTTTTGACAGCCAAACTCGATCCAGATATTCGAGCTAAAATTTTTAACACAACCGTCGTCAAACCAATGACTTACGGAAGTGAAACGTGGTCTCTTATATAAGGGAAAAGGAACGTTTAGCAGTGGCGGAAAGAGCCCTAGAAAGAAGGATGTTGCGTATCTCACTGAGGGACCACATAACCAACGACAAAATACGCAACGGAACAAAAACAGCTGATGTCAATGAGGAATGCTGGAGGAACAAACTTCGATGGGCAGGACATGTAGCCCGCATACGCGACAACAGATGGACAAAGAAAATATACCAGTGATATCCGCGTGATATCAAGCGACCACCAGGACGACCTCCAATGAGATGGGCTGACGAGATACGGAAAGTGGAAGGACCTCTGTGGCAGCGGTCTGCATCAAACAGAGAGAGATGGAAACGGAAAGTTGGACGACTTCACCCGTCGCGACAGTATGTTGCTGATAGCAGGACCAGGTAATCCAGGTAATATGGCCTCATGAACAATTTACGAAATGCCATACGAGTATAATATTCTTGCACTTTTCCAACACTGATCAAGTATGGTGACCACGCTTGCGTACAGTATTCTATTATGGCACGGCAGTACACAACATGTGCTTTACAGTAACGTTCAATACGTCTGTGCTGCAATGCGCTTGGGATACAGTTAGCCACCTTTAGCGCTTTCGCAGCTACTGCAGTGCAGTGTAAATTCCAGTGCAAATTTGGACAAATCTCGGCTCCAGGATCGCGGACCCTATCATCAGCAGATGGTATGACTTTGCTGTCCAATCGCAGGAAGCACTCATGATGGAAATTAACAAGCAGAACCCAGTATTGCTTCTACGGAATGTCAAGTTGCCATGATTTAGACCAAGCGCTGAAAGCATTCAAATCACTTTGCAAAATGCCAAAATCGAGAGCGGGGTTTTGCGATATATTTTTAGATCATCTGCGAACAGTTTGCAAGCGCTAGACAAATTGTCAGACACATCGTTTATGTACAATATGAACAACAAAAGGCCAAGCACACTTCCCTAAGGAACACCGCTGACTTGATGGCGATAGTCAGAGAAGGAATTCCCTACCTTTACGGTGAAGCTACGATTCATCAGAAATCTTCTTAGACATTTTAACAGTGGAACACCGCAAGCTTCTAGCTTGTGCAGAAGCTTACTATGGCAGACCACGTCGAAAGCCTTAGCATAGTCAGTAAATACTACAACGGCTTGAATTTTCTTATCAACTGCAAAAAGCTGTTGCATTTCTTATGGACCTGACAGAAAAAGTCTGCAAACATATCACACTTGACATAATCCTCTACAACAGGGCACGAATTCTGATCTTTTAAAACACTTATATCTTGCTGGATGTTTAATTTTCTGTTCACATATATATATGACGATTTCGCCTACGAACGCTTTTTTTACAAGGGTCAGATCATTTGTGAAGACAAGGTCAAGCATATTTCTCGACGAGTTGCGCCGCTGACCAACTGCCGTACACTGGACTGGCGAATGAACGCCTCAAGCAAACCCGAAAGGTGTATAACGCCGCTCTGATTCAAACACGCATTAAAATCTCCAACAATAACACATGGCACATTCGTTGCACACAGCTGAGCTAGGAACTCGAAAAACTTTTCGGTTTTACTGGATGTACGATATGAAGGACCACAAACGACAATTAAACGGAACATCTTCTCGCAAGCAAACTCAACGTAAAGCACCCCGCACTCAAAGGAAAAGGGCATGTTTTCAGAAACCGTGATACTAAGACCGAGACGCACAATAATCACTACGCTACCAGCACCCTCCTTTTTTGTTAGAACGCGATCACATCTGAAAACGTTGTGGGTGGACGCTGGGCGGGATAGCTGAGACGCGCATAACAACCTGGTTATTCTTCACTACATACAGCACATTAGGATCATTTTTACGCTTCGTAAAAAGCTCTTTACGAATCGCATTGGTATAAGATGGGCGAATGTAGACTGAGGAAAACTGGGGCGAACGTTTCAGTATGGCGAAATACTTGTACAGCATCAGGAAAGTAGGGAGTCGTGGAATGATTCAGTAAGCCAAGTTTCCGAAATAAGTGTTACATCGGGAGCTGCGATATCAGCTAGTAATTTTAACTCCGGAAGCTTATTAACCATGGTTTGAGCGTTGAAGTAAACGCATTTAAGTCTGGATATTGATGTCGTCGGGAACGGTAGCTCTGCACAGGGAGGATATGGCGAAATACTTGTACAGCATCATGACTATTTCTAAAAACAGCATTGACTGGACGGCGTTTTGCTGGGTTGAACACTCCCATTCTGCACACCTGGACCGGGACAGCGTCGACGTTTAATTCGTCCAAAATTGCTGCCGTTGATTCCACTTCGCGCTCATGTCGTTGCTGAGGGGGGCCGCATGCTTCCTCGACACCAACGAATACAGCAGAACGCCGTCGCTGTTGCTCTTCTGCGTCAAGCATGAGGCGGGAACTGTTTTCAGCGTTGGCGGTGTCCCTTTCGATTGTCTGCAGGCGCTCGCAGTTGGAGTTGAGGATGGGTTGTGGGTCAGTGTTCTGAGCATCTCAGGCAGAAGACCGCTCACAACTTCACGAATCGTTACCAGTAAAACCTTGGTTGCTGTCACTTACTCCACAGTCTTACGCAATCCGTCAGCAATGGGCGCTATGGTCTCTTCAGTAGTTGATCTCATTTCGGAATCTGCCTTACTGTTTCTTGCCATCGTTGACCAGAAGGTTCTAGCTGGTTGGGAAGAGGAGTGAATACAGATACGGGCAATTATGGGCAGTCGCCAAACACATTCGGAAGAGCTACGCAGGAATGCAGGTGAATAATAGTTGGGAAACAACGATGTCCTTGCGGGCAATAAGGATAGGCGAGAGCACAGCCGATGACCCAAGCAACCGCACTCGGCGCGCACACAACGATCTTCCGATGCAGGGAACTTCGATGCAAAGGAGGTGGTTACCTTCAGCTGTTGTTTGACAGCGACTCCAACACCACAGTATGCAACAGAGTCGGTCACAGACATTGCGATAAAGCATATTCCTATATGGATATTGTAAATGTTTGGTAACGATGTTGTTACGCAGACGCATATTCGATATATATTCGTAAAAGATATTGAAGTTGAGACCATATAATGCGTCGAGGAAGATGGTATAATATGTTTATGCTGACATTTCGGCTCACAAAGCCATAATCATAGCACCACAAGCTGAGAAACAATAATCGTATTTTTCGGAAAAGGTAAAAAACAACAGCAGCGATTCTATGATGGAAAGGAGAAACAAGCGGTATATCATAACAAGAAGAGCTGTGAAGAATGAAAGGAGAGAAGGGAAGAAAGTAGAGAAGGGTCATAGGTCGTGAACGAAGAGGTTAGTTAAGGATAATAGTTCAACACATCCATTGATCTTAGGTTTGCGTGAAGTATGAGATAAGCTATGTGTAATAACCTTCAATGTGTGTCATAACTTCAATGTGTGTCGTCGAATGTCATAAACTTCAATCCATTAACATCACTGTTAACATACTTGCTCGAGGTAACGGCACCCTCAGTCGAAAAATCAAAGAAGCTTATCTCATACACTCACGCAAACCTATGATCAATGGATGTGTTGAGCTATTATCCTTAACTAACCTCTTCGTTTACGACCTATGACCCTTCTCTACTTTCTTCCCTTCTCTCCTTTCATTCTTCACAGCTCTTCTTGTTATGATATACCGCTTGTTTCTCCTTTCCATCATAGAATCGCTGCTGTTATTTATTACCTTTTCCGAAAAATCCGATTATTGTTTTTCAGCTTGTGGTGCTATGATTATGGCTTTATGAGTCGAAATGTCAGCATAAACATATTATACCGTCTTCCTCGACGCATTATATGGTCTCAACTTCAATATCTTTTACGAATATATGTATATTATTGCCACAATAGTGATAACGAAAGCAATGATCTGCAAAAGACAATGAGGGAGCGCCACAGAATGCTGATCCTTCGCGCGTGTGTGCTGACCCACAGAATGCTGATCCATTTCCATTTTTTGTCATTACTTCATCTTACCGAGCAGTCTTCTACACAGTGTGCTCTGAAAGGTACATTTTGCCGTGTTTATTTGACCACTCTTTCATCATTGGTGCACTGTCCCATTGCTCTAGAAGGGTTTATGCAGCCGGTTGATCCATCATATACCAGGCATGACAGGACATGATACGCTTCCTTATTTACTTGCCTAGCTTAACTCAACCTTCAAACATAAATACCTGTATTGATCACTAGCTCGAAAAGTTACCACTATTTATTTGCCTTACGCACACCTCGAAGTGATGAGAAACCGAATATAAGTGTGATGTGGAATTGAATATGAGACATTTATAAGACTCATGTTTTAAAACACTGTTGCAAGCGCCAAAATCACTGAAGGGTATCTGTGTGTGCTATGACGCACTACACATAGGTCCGATAATTTAATGGCGGAGTTCGCTGACTACATAACCAGAAGGTGATACCAGTGATACCGAGGTGTCAGTTCACCTCACATTCAAAGGTGGCATATGTCAATGGAGAAGTACATCACATGTTGTGAGATACGACTGGCTCATTAACACCAGGAGGTTGTTTGCTACAAGACCAGTTAGTTCATTCGGAAGTAACTATTGAGGCAACAAAATGAATCCGGTTCTACAGAAAGTATTTTGATATTAAAACGCCCGGCTGGGTGGGAACAAAAAGTATCTTACACTGAAAGTGAAAGAAATAATTTGAAAGCGAGGGCAATGGAGGTCTGGAGAAGTAATTGGGCTCCGCTCCAGGCTCCAAGAAGAAGGGGACTTTAGAGTGTGACCTCCGAGAGCGACTGGTGGGCTCCGGTCTTGAAGGGAACCCCGGTTTCCGAGCGCCGCGATCCAGTAAAAAGTTTTTGGCATCGTGAGACCTTCAAAACCTCGGATTTAATGCCCAAAGAAGCCGAGAAGTATTTTGCTGCTCCGGAACCTTTACCTCACCGATGCAAACTAACAATCGTTTGATGATGCCGTATCGAGATTGCGTCAGCCCCGCTGCTTTGAGAAATTACTTATCTCAATCAATAACTTCCCTATTCATTCCATTACAATTTAATCGCAGTGATTCAGTTCTATGTGGGCATCCCACAATTTTAACAAGCTAACGGAGCACCGCTTAGGAACCGGCGTTCGCGAATCACAAATCTTCAGATCAAATTTTTGAACCAGAACTTTGCGGCCCATGATTCCGAATCAGACAACAGCCCTGAATCATGTAAACAGCCGCCAAGCAACAGGTTCTAGTGATGCCAATACGACGAAAGGACGTCGAGATTTTCCTGGCCCACGTGGTTTCTCCTTAAAAGGTTGGGTTTTTCAATTTTCACGCTCGTTATCCTGCTGGTTACGAGTTGCCCTTAAAAATCCTGAGTGTTACAGATGACTCTCAATGGAAGTGAGGACGGAGGGAAGAGACAAGAAAAGAACAGGAAAATATGATCTACGTAGCACTGCGGCCCTCGAGAAGCAAACGCTGCCCCTAACTTAGCACAAGAGGGAGTTAACAACTAAATAACATTAATGTAGCATCAACTGGAGTGGGAATAAGTAAGTTGAAGTGCTTTGCCGTAAGAGAAACTGTTCACTTGCACATAGCGATCCTCCATACGCTGAACTCGGATCGTTTTCAAGCAACTCTCAACTCATTTATTCTCTCTGCCACATGGCGTTCCTGAGAAAATGCCTACAGGCGCTATGTGGTAATTGTTCTGGTGGGTTTACTCCTAGATGAACTGTAGTATGAATAAGAGTAACAAACATGATCAGAGTTCGAGTGAACCTAAGTTGGGAGAGAGAGAGAGCTCAAAGGACGTTTTATGGAAATTACAAAATCTAATAAAATAGCAGTCAGCTGGAAGGTGTGCCATGTGGGTCAGTGCGATATGCGTTTTCCTCGTTGCTAGTGGAGACGATTTAACTAATTGTGTGAACGTTAAGAAAGCTACTCACAAATATTTCATTCTACCTGCTACTGTTCGAATATTATTGTTTGCGTGGATTTTGTCGGGGATTCACTCGCCTCATTCAGGCCATTTGAAGGCGGAAGGAACGGGAGAGTGGGAAATTGCCTCTGCATAGTGCGTTCAGCTCGAGTGAATTGAAATAAAAGCATCTTAAACGCGTTTTCGCGGTATTAAGCGAAATTAAGCGAAAAAAAAATTTTGCGGTATTAGGCGCGCTGTGATGTTGTAAGCTGACGAATTATTTTTCGAGGTGTTCCCTATACTGAGGTATTTGAGGGACCCATATACCCATCCGTACAGTGCTTGGAGACTGCAAAGGTGAGAATACCTGGACACGATCACCGCAATAGTCGAGGAGGCTAGGTGGATTATGCCTCTAAGACAAGAAAGCGATGTTGGTGGTTAAGACGAGAAAAACTTCTTCAGTCCTACTCATCGTAAGATGAGTGAACTTCTCAACCTTCAGTGGCTATAAGCGACGAAATGAAAAATCTTATCGAACGAACTTTTAAGTCATAAAACAATTTATGAACGTAGTTCGAACATTTTGAGCCATCCATTCGTTTGAAAAGGTGCCTTACATCGTTCAGAAAATACGAATAAGCATTCTTTATACCATCAAATGTGGGAAGCTCCTTCTAAAATTTAATTAGCACTAAGGAACGAAGGCTGCCAACTAGCGTGACGTATTCAAATGTTTCCTTTTCAACTGATTTACCCTTACACTACGACAGATAAAATTTGGGAACAAATTGAGCAATAATGGCTGGAAGTAAAAAAAACTAAAGCGGCGACAATAGTGTTATGTGCTCGAGGCATCAACGCAAAAGCTCAAGAATTGAATCAGTTAACCGATGCGCGATCAACTTCAGGGGATTGAGTGAAACGTTGACTTCGTTGTCAAATTTTGCAAAGCGGCGGTTTGAAAGAAATCCTTAATCCTTTACGGTGTGCGGTACGCTGAAAAAACAACACCAGATTTCCCGGTTCAAATTAAGCGTTTAGATCTATGGTGCGGTAATATGTTTCACTGCCTGAGGCACTTCCAAGCTATCAAAAACATGCAGATTAGCAAAGTTTAGGCGATGCTTGCGAGTTCTTGTCCCTCGCCCCTCGTCCCTTCTTCTTAAGTTTTTCGTGTTGCGCGCATCCGGAAAGTGGAAAATCATGGAGGGATGTGCCCCAACTATTTTCCAGCATACAAGTTCTCTTCCTGCATTTGCGGAAAGCGAGCAAAACTTGCCCAGGTGTGATATGAAGATACAACGCCCGTTATTTTCTATACATTTTAAATACCAACAATCTACCAATTAGCACTTTCACTTACTCGTTCAGCCAATAACGTGGAATCAGCTTATTTGCTCGTTCGCAGTTCCAATTGCTCGGAAGCCAAGGAAGCATAAGAGATGATGAGATCCTTATCTGAGAAAAGAAACAGGAAAAACCCAATGGTTTCGAATCTCGCAAAGTTGTGCATTTAGGCATATGCAACCACAAATTTCCGAACTCTAAGAAGTGGCTCGCAATCGAATATGTGGAATTTTAAAATTGCAGTGGATGTAGAAAACTCGTAAATTTCGCAAACAAAATAAACGGAGATGTTTTGGCCTCTTTGCCTCTTCTAAGTCATACTCCGCAGTAACGAAACTCAGAAACTGTTTAGCGTTCCTCGTTAAATGCTGGTTGTAATTTGCACACAAAGAAGTTGAAAATTTTCGCACGATAAGTTTCCATTCCAAACTGCACATATGTTCATGGTGTTAGAGGCGTAACTCATGTAATGCAAGGCAACAACAAATTCAGAGAGAAATTCAAGCAACAGTTCATCGTCATAGTTTTCTTTCTTGTTTAAGATAGATAAACCACATAAATCCGTACAAGTGGCATAACTTGGTCATTTCATTGACTCGCCTCATTTCCTCCTTTCTGTTACTCTGCAAGTAGTACTTCTGCAACTATTAATGAACCCTTTCTTTCAAGTATTGCCACAAAACAAAAATGTGCGAGCAGAGAACAACAGTTTTTAGCAAACCACATACCGGCTTAGACGTCACATAACTTTATGAGCCCGCTGTTCGATCCAACTGGATTCAACAGTGGTTAAATGAAAACAGTATGTTACGAGATATAATGCTGCGAATGGAGCCACAGTTTCATTTCATTCTCTACACAATTTCATTAAATACTATCAAGGAGATATCAGGCATTAAAAAATATGAAAATTGTGGGACAGCACATACAACCTGCCATTTTCATGACCATTTTCCATTCCGCCGAAGGACCATCGGTACTCAATTGTTTTTTTTTTCCTGCACGTATTCATGAACGCTATCCATCTGTGGAAAAACTAAATAAAAATTCAGCGAACTTTAGAAAAAAGAAATCATTTATCCTACTATGCCACCCTTCTCTTTCATTGAGTCATCTAAGTTCTTCAAAAAATCGAGTGAGAAAAGTGTGGCGGAGAGCAGTCCTCTAGGTCTGCAGTGTCTCACCAACGCGATGAGCACACCAACGTTCATTTCTAAGCAGATGTACGGTTGTCAATGGTGAGTCTGTGTAAACAAATGAAACGACTAAAAACTCCGTGAGTGCACACGCTCCACGACCATACTTTTTGACCAAGGAGAACAAATTTTCCTCGCTGCTTCCCAATCACTTACTTGTTCCACCGGGGCTATCGTTGCAGCCGCAAATGTGTAAAAAATCCACAGACATATTAATCTCTTCTCGGTTTTCCATTTACGGTAATAATAGTGAATCTCAAACATGACCTATGAAATGTTGATTAATGAAGGGTGAGTCGATCTTTCATATCTAAATGAAAAAGGTGTTGTGAAAGTGAAAACGTCCTACGGACAACATCTGCGAGGGAGCAAACTACATTTATCTTGTAGTGCAGCTATAGGAGAGACTGGGATGTATCCTGAGCTGGGTTTGTTTTAGCTAATCAGTCGCTCAGTGAATCGTTCACCAGAGGGTAAGAATGATCGTTCATGAACGTTCCGTTCAGTGTTTACACATGCTCAATCATTGCCTTCGTCGTTATTTTCGAACGAAGTCATGACGATGGAACAAACAGCAATCGCTTTCTTTTGTTTGCGGTTTCTTTTAAAATAGTGCTCCACTGATTAGCCAAGATAAGCTTTCGAGGCGTCGTGTCTGAGGTAAAAATGATCGACGATGAGAACGATGTGTGAACCGGGACATTGACAATCCTTATGGAACCTTTTCATCCTTTTCATTGCTTTCATTGCCCCGATGTAACCATTCTGATGATCACACATACGCAAAGACTATTAGTTGGCTCCGTAGGAGTTTCCAACCAGTTTTCGGCCATCATCTTATCTGGCAGCGTGCATTTCGGGGTAAATGAGAATGCGGCCAATGGACTAGGGCTAGAACGATATACATTTTGCCCAAATCTATAAATCCGTAAAGTCGGTTTCATAAGCTGCTTGCAAGAAATGCAAGGCGTCTAATACGCATTGAAATTTGGCAAACCATAAAGCACGTTTTCATATCTGAACCGATCCGGCTGCTGGGGACCTCACAAATGGAAAATATGCAAAGAGCACTCAAGCTGTTAACCGCCCTTAACATCTAAACAGCCCATGATTGGTGAACTGACTTTAAATGGGCGAATGAGATGACGCTAGGGTAATAATTAACTGCCTTCAGCATCTAAACAACCCATGATTGGTGAGCTGACTTTAATTGGGCGGATGCGATGACCCTAGGGAAATAATTAACCGCCTTTAGCATTTAAGCAGCCCATGATTGGTGAACTAACTTTAACTGGGCAGAGGAGATGACCCTAAGGCAATAACTGAGTCTTATCAAACCTTTTAACTCAGACTTTACCTCATGCGGGAGATGAAACCACCAGATCGTCATGAACTTGCATGTGTTGAGATACGATGTAGCGGTAATACGCTTTGCATCTATAAAGTTGCGGATAAAATAAGCATGGAAATCGGGGCTTAATGCAAAAATACATCTACGTATTATGATACAGCACAGCTCTAATACCCATTTAAATATGTCATTGATGTGGTATGTCATTGCGTACTGCATGATCGCCATTTTGAGCTCGTCTTCTCCTGCCTTTGAACGGCGTTCACACTCATATTTTCCTATCTGACACGTTTTACTAAGTTACGGTAAACCCTAATCGTTTGAAGCATTTAGAAAACGAAAAGCGAACAATCGCTGAGTTGTTTCATTTTCATTGAAAGGCAGTGGTGTCGTTTTTTTGCATTTACGGTATTCGTCTATCCGACCACAAGATCCATCCGATGATTTGAGCTGGCCAACAATAATGCCGAAAAGTACAAGACCTAAGAAATGAACAGATGTGATCTGGCGAGATTCTGGCGAATTGAAGCTCAAAAACGTGTTCACTATTCTATTTGCTAGTGGGCAGCCAGAGGACACAGACAAACATCACCAGATATAGCGTCGCCATGATGGAGTTTGCAAATGTAAACATATAAAACAGCCTAAAAATGAGTTTCAGTAAAAGGTATATGTGCTAGCGATGGATTAATTTTTCATTATTTATGGAAACCTTAAAAACCGGTTAGTCGGTTGTCTCGAGACGCCGTAGTTCATACCCCTATCCCTCTGGTATGTTTTGTTTTGTTGTTTTTGATTCAGACATTTTTGTCTCTCTGATGATGATTATTAATTTGCCTCAAGTTCATCATATTTGCACCCGGCTTTTAAGTATATCGAAATTAATCACAGCTTTTAAAAATATACCTACAAGAGATAAGCCCCAAGATAAGCCGCCGATTTCAGGGACCACGGGTTTTAGCAAACGTCATAAGTGATGAGGGCGTAAAGAGTAAATTGAATTGCGTCGTTTATCGGCCACACTTACCAATCTTATAAACTGCATTAATATAGCATTTTGCATTACACGTTCGATTCTTATATTGCTTAATTCTATTTTTTGCTGCAGTTCCAGTCATGCTTTGATAGCTGAAGCAATGATTACTAGACTACTGGATGCTCGAGCTGTATATTATTAATTTGATCGAACGGCGCCTGTTTATCTCCGGTTGGCTTCCATTCGTTCAGAAATGAAGTTGTATGGTAAGTTTCGAATTGATAAGTTTCAAATTTTATGTAACCGATAGAGTGGCGAAACGAATTTCAATATAAGCTGAAGTACAGCAAGTTGACATCCATTCAAGACCGGATTATTCGCTGGTCTCTGCTAATACACATTAACACCGACCATTGTGACATCCGCTCTTCATTGCTGTTGAGTCGATTGCCGTGGACACTTGACCATTTATAAAATTTAACTCTGGGGCTGTTCGATTCTTATATTGCTTAATTCTATTTTTTGCTGCAGTTCCAGTCATGCTTTGATAGCTGAAGCAATGATTACTAGACTACTGGATGCTCGAGCTGTATATTATTAATGATCGAACGGCGCCTGTTTATCTCCGGTTGGCTTCCATTCATTCAGAAATGAAGTTGTATGGTAAGTTTCGAATTGATAAGTTTCAAATTTTATGTAACCGATAGAGTGGCGAAACGAATTTCAATATAAGCTGAAGTACAGCAAGTTGACATCCATTCAAGACCGGATTATTCGCTGGTCTCTGCTAATACACATTAACACCGACCATTGTGACATGCGCTCTTCATTGCTGTTGAGTCGATTGCCGTGGACACTTGACCATTTATAAAATTTAACTCTGGGGCTGTAGAATGAATGTTTTTTGGACTTTGGGAGACATCGAACACCTCACACAGCCTTACTTCCGCGAGTTATGGCTGATTATTGAGTGCGCAGATTCAAAACCAAAAACAAAGCACATAAAGCGATGCGCTCATGCAAAGAATACCTCTAAGGCGCTTTGACTTATTCCAGCTTTCTGTTTTATAAGAGACTGAAGTTTTCATAAGCCGTTTTCTCGCCCTCACCTCTCTTACCCTCTCCCTACCCTGTCGTCCTCCTCAATGCAGTGTTTCATCTCCCGAAGCACATCAAGTCGTTTGCCCCACTCACGTGAAATAAAAAAGCCTTGATTTCATGATGGACAATTGGTTACACTGCGTTACAAACAGTTTGAAACCATGTTTTCAACCACTACAGCTGGGGAGATATTTCAACACTGAGCAGCATGGAATTTAAGGTAATGGTCAAGAACATGCAAAATGGTCAACTGAGTGAAAACTTGAATAACTTGCTGACAAAACAACTCATAACCGAAGGAGGTGTGAAATGAACATTTGTGAAACATTCCTAACAAATTACGGACTAAAAACCGTAAGATACCGAGCGACTTCTTTCCTCAATACACTGTTGCCTTTGAGCTGCATAGTGATATGTAGCGATGTGTTGTGACGTGATATTATTATCATGATTGTATCTGATTATACCCGTTTGTATCAACTTTGTATTGTCGTAAGGGCATTTCTTGCCTATCAACTAAATAAAGATTCCATTCGATTCGAGGTAATCAACAGGCTGAATGTAACCAATGCAAAACCCCAGTATGCTTTTCTGTGCCACTGGTCATGCGTTCCTCAAGGCGTAAGGATTTAAGGATTAGAGATTAGTGTGCAAGATGCCTCTTTGTAGAGTTTCTTCGCTCGGGGAATGTAGAAACGTTGGGAATGGTAGTGTAGAAGCGGAGTGAGCTGGGAGCGACAGAACTGGAGTAAGTGATGAAAACAGCAAGCTCGGAATAACAAATCGTTTTTACTCAACATCACTTGCTTATATACAGTGCGCACCAAAGAGGGGGGATTGTTTATCACAAGGGCGGATGTCGGTCGGTCGTTTGAACGAGGGGCGGATCATCTGTCGGTCCTTTGAATGAGGGGCGG
>JPKZ01000962.1:0-19337 GCA_000803305.1 Toxocara canis
TTTTTTTTCTCATTTCGTCGTCTAAAATAAATTATCATATATGTTCGAACTCTTGCGTTGTTCAGCATATTGCAAACAAAATTCAGCATATTGCAGCGAGCAAGATGTAGGTTTTTTAAAAATGTTTTTGCGTGAATTTGAGCAAGCCAGCTTTGAAGAATGAGATTTGGAAACAGTGTGATTCATGAATATGGTTTGCCAAAATAGTTGTCCCGATCTATCGTCCTGGTTTATTTTCATAGCATCTATATACCACACTGCAATGTCACGACACATACATTTATATGTCACACCTTAATTTACAGAGCTGTCCGAGGTGCTATGGGATATGGTCTTGGCGCAGTCGTTCACATCGAGTGGACTTTTCGGCGTTTTGATGATGTATTTCTGTTTCGCGTTCTTTGCAATTCTCACTTTCGCTATTCTCATCATTATGGAAGGATTATCCGCATTTTTGCATGCGCTTCGTTTGCATTGGTTAGTTAGCAGTTAAATTTATCGTTCGATGCTGACGTATTATGAGTTTAATGTTCATTTTGCACCTTTCATATAACTCGTCCATTTTACGTTCACCGGAGCAGAATATGCCTTATGTATATGTCACTATATTGAAAAAAAGGGATGAGTTGTTCTTACAAAAAGCTTTAAAAATTTCAACATTTGTTGCGCATTTAGCCAGCGTAATGAGCTTCGAGGTTTTTAGAGGAGCTATTAAGCAGTTTTCACTCTTGCGAAGATATTTCCTTGTAGAGAGAGGAGAAGTGACAGTACCAGTAATATAAATTTGGAAAAGTTATGAGGCGCGTGTTCAAAGGAAATCAGTAACCCTATCACACAGAATTTCACTGCCATATTCCCCCTGCCCACTTTATCCCGTTCCTCATCTCGCCCTCCCCATTCCTCCCTTTCCTTGCCGCTTCCATTCTTCATCCTCCCCTGCCGACCATGTTGCTCACCTCATTCCATGTGCTGCCTCCTTCAGCTTTGCAGATCTTTTCCGTGATGGTGCTGGAAGGCGAATCAGTCGAGTTCTAGCGCGTGGTTTTTTCAGAGCATTACTTGACTCCTGCAATCATTGATGAAGAAAGTACAATGGGTGAAAGCCTTCCAGTATGTGCTTTTGAAATGACTGCCTTTCATGTTATTGATGCTCGCAAATAGAAGTAATGCTGCTCTAGAACGATTAATTTTTTTGACAACAGTTAGAAATGGAGGCAGCCGACAAGATTTAATAAGGAGTGCGACATTCAAGTTTTTGTTCCCGTGACCCCATTTTGTAGCCTCTGGATGTTCGTTATGTTTGTTCCAGTGTTAATCGAAAGTACTGCAGGGTTGAATTTCAAAGTAAATTCTACGAAGGCGGCGGACACTCATTTGTACCGTTTTCGCTGGTTGACTGCCTGCGAAGAGCTCGATGTGAAGCTGACGTTGCGATAAAGAACAACGTGTAATTTGCATAATTCATTCTCGTTTTTTTCGTAAGTATCTTTTTGAGATGAATGAAATATAGATGTCTGTTAATAAGTGCCAAATTGAAAGAGGTAGGCAGTCTGAAAATTGTACGCAAAGTTTCATCATTTGGTATCGAAAAAGAAGTGTCTCAGTCATCTCTCCTCAATAGCTCGTGTTTCTCATGATTGCAGCAAAATTTATTCAACATTTGCGAGTTAAATTTTACACCTGATGCAGCAATGTTGTTGAGAGTAATCCTCTCCTCCACTTTTGTATTTCTAAATCTCACCTCTCCTAGCGACGATATCGACTTAATTGGTTTGAACATTACTGCTGTAGGCAGCATCTTGTACATTTGATTCAATGAAATCTTATTTAAATAGAGGAGATCCCTGAATAAGCTTAATAAATCATTTTTTTGAATTTTAAAGATAGAAATTCTTTACTCAGAAGCGGTTTGCTTCTGAGTAAAGAATTTATACGCAAATTTTAACGCCCTTTTCAATGTGATTTTAGTCTAGTCCTCATGCTTTACCGTAACGTCATGTTTCATATCATTTGTTGTTACCGTATCTAATTGTTTATTTATTGATAACGAATAAACCGTGAAAGTAGAAGCCCTTTGGCAGACCTCAGTGTCATTTGAAAACTTTGAGGTAAAAGTTGATGAGTACGTTTTTTACCGCAATTTCGAGATGTCATTGAATTTTCGTAAAATCTTGTTGACTTTGAGCTGCATTAAATTTCTGTGAAGTTTCTATTAGTTCCTTAAACGTGAAAGTAGATTTGTATCATTTTAGGTCTGTTCTTTGGTTCAATTATTGAACGAAAACCACGATTCTAAGGCGTATTGTACAGTTCCCAGTGTCTCTTCTTCTACGACCGCCCGTTCTCGTCCTTAATTAGAGCCTCTTGAATCCTGCAATTCGAAAGGCGGATATCTATGAAAACTTCATATTATTGCGAACATGGCTTTCCTCTGTGCCTCGAAAGCGTCACCTTCATAATAGTGCGAACGCGTTATGATTATTTTGTAGCTTCGATTAAGGCCTCTCGGGTGGGCCATGAATCCCTCAGTTTGCAAGCTCTGTTCAAAGTAATGGTGCGATACTTGTTGAGGGGCTAGAATATAGAAGCTGACCGTAACTGTGTAACGGAGGCACTTCACGAAAGAAATGTGTGGCTCAGAAACCGTGGATTCGGAAGTGTGCTGTATGATATCTAATGCTTTTTTTCATCTCGTAAAAATTAAACGTTCTCGTCGATTGATGATTCGTTTGTATCAAAACAGAATCCTATATACCCTTTACATAGTGGTGTTCTTACTTGGGCGCTGTGCGTTTTTTTTTCGTTGTTATTTTGCCGTTCATCTTTTACTAGGCAAATGCTCTCACCCGCAGTGCGGAATGAATAGGTGGGGTTCCCGAAAACAACTTTCAAAACTGGCCTGCAATTGGTCCTTTTGTTGACTTATTCCTTCGTCGAGCCCTTCGTACGGTACAAGTTTCACAAACACTAATTGGTGCATTCAAAAGCGGTAGTTGCAGTTGCGCTGATTTCACCGTCCATCTAACCTGTCTTCATCCTCTACAAAGCTCAGCTGCCTCCTCGCGTGGAAACTGGCGTTATGTTCTTTTCGAGCTTTATCTTTTCCTTATAAGGTTGTTGTTTTCCTAAGCTTTTGTAAGATAGAAATAACTTCTTCAATTCCATTATTTCTTTGCTTTTAATTTATTGCTACAACGCATTCGAAATTCGCATAGTGCGTGATCAGTATGTGCAGGGAATTATAATCTTAGTATGTATTAGGAAGTGGTAGTGAAATTCAGAGAGATGGCATGAAGCAGTTTCACCTATTAGTTACCGAAGCGATTGATGGGTATGGTCGCTTCGACATCCCTACTTATCGGATCACTCGGTTTCATCAGTTGTCGGCAATTCGCGAAAATCTATCTTCAGTTGATCAGGCCACTCAAAAGCTTCGATTTTCCACTACCCGACTAGTGCAAGGCTCAGCCCATTCGGTTGTAAAGTGTATGCAAAATTTTTGTACCTTAGAATGTCTGCGACTTTCCTCGGGATGAATGAATCGCTTCGCTATTGTATATTGGCGATGTTCCTGAGATGAGAACATACGAGCCGAATTTCACATTGTATCTTCACTCGAAACCGTTCGAACCATAACTCGAAAGCAGAAATTATCTGACGGACAGACAGGCATACGATCAAATACACATGCATAAACAACAGTTCGCATTAATGATCTGCGAACGCGAATTTGCAGATGCACATGAAAGAATTTTCCATCGGCTTAGTTCCGTCGACTTAACCAAATCCTTTTCAACCTTCTGCGTGTTCAGATGCTCTCGTTTGATATTTGATGAAAGCCGCTTCAATGCTAATTCCCTTTCTGAGTTTTTCTTAGCGATATGACGGCCCCGGAGCTGAAATTTTTTCCCCATTTCTCTCGGAAACTGTTAATAGATTTTTATTCCTGAAGGTTCCTTATTTCTGGAACGATGACTTTTTCGGGTCAGAATGGCCGCAAAGCTGGAGCTGGTCTGGAGCTATCCTGAGGCCCGAAATTGTATGGGTATTCCTGAAGTTCGAAATTGAGGTCGGAGCCGGATAAGAATGAGGACCAGTACAGGAGCTGAACTCAAAGCCAGTTCATCCCGAAGGCCGCATTTGAAACCAGAGACGTGGTCGTGTTTTCCAAAAAGGCAGAACGAGAGTCGCAAAAAATTTTTTTAAAGTTAAAGGCTAGAGCCAGTTTTTTCAAAAGGCAAAGCAGAAATCCGACCCAGATTTTCAACACTGAGAGCCGCATTTCTCCAGAGGTGGGACCAAACTTGAGTCTTCTGGGACTGAAACAAAAAAAAGCTTGTGAGCTGTATGCGCCTTGATCGATTCGCAAAGTAGGTTGATTATGGCTATGCTTGGGCTTGCCTCGGCTTGCTGCTGTTTACACGACTGGGCAATTATGCATTCGTAGAACATGGCAAGGTGATGGATGTATGCGTGCTTCTGTGTTCAATAGTTTCGGGTCGATAGCCCGCTGGAGGCAGACGTGCGGTATTTTCTAACTGTTTAACGTTATGAGTAACTCTAGAAGAAAAACGAAGTGAAACGGTTTGTAATTCTTTAATGGCATATGCACACCGTGCAATCTAACGACTTCGGAATGAGTTATGTGTTTAAAAGCTTTTATGAGTTTACACGATGGATAATAGCTTTCATCCAATCGGCCGTCAACATTTGTGGGAAAAGCACTTGCACAACAGCAGACTAAGATAAAACGTAATTTCACAAGCGCGCATGTTGCGTTTTTTTTTTGTGAGTACGCAGCCGTTTGGCCTGATGGGGGAGCTGGCAAGTGCGCGGCCCAAGACAGCGTCCTATTCAACATCCAGCTGACTTCGGAGTGGGAATACGAGCGGAGGCGCTCTGAGGCGGAATCGGAGTTGGAATATGTTTTTACCTGTGATAGCGGCTGGAACCATGTGTTGCAGGATTTCGAAGGCAATGCCGAACCCTGATTTTTTGCGGAATTGGAACCCGGTTCTTCCAGAAGGTGGAACACTAGCCGGAGCCAGATTATCACTAAGATCAAAGCCGGAGCCGTAGCCAGGTCATCTCGAAGTCAGAAGTCGGGGATGGCGCTGAAGTCAAATTATTGGAAAGCATAGTCAGAACTGGAGCGAGTTACCCCAAAACGTCGGAGCCGAGGCTGGAATTGGCGGTGGTACATCTTTTAGCGGGAGTTAAAGCTGAAGTTGGGCCTTTCTCCATCTCCAGAGTTCGGAGTGGAGCCGAGCTAATTTGCCGGAAGTAGAAGTTAACCTCACCGGTCTCGAATGAATTTTGCTAATCCGAAAGGTAACAGTGAACCGCCTGGAAAAGTACAAGTTGATGCCGCGGGTAAACTGATGTTTTATGTCCTGTGTCGTGTTACTTCATATTGTGAATGCCAATAGCCTTCCAGTACGTATTCTGAATAAACTCTTTTTTTGTTATTGCAATTCATTTCTTGTCATTCTAAAATATTCCATTTGCAATTGGGAAATTCTTAAAAGATTTTAACTAAACTGGTTTAGTTACGTATCATATTTACGTATTACGTATTACGTATCGTTGTGAAAAAATAAAACGCGATTTTGCTCAGCCGCGGAAAGACGAAAGTGATCAGTGAGAGCGGCGATAACAACAATAGAGGGAATTCGTCGTCAAAGACATATGGAACGATTGATTACACATCGGTGCGTTCATTACGTCAAATCGTCGCTCAATCGCATAGGATGTTTTTAATTTGCTGTGGAATGCATGCCGACTACAGTCGTACTGTGTACTGCTGTTTTCCATATGGAAACGTTATGAGATTGTTTTCCGGTGGTAACGAACGGACAAAAAGTTCTATTGTGACTCATTATGCTGCGTGAATAGTTTGAAAAGAAAAATAATGAATAATTATAATTGCATCAGAAAAAGAGCTTTTAAAAAGTTATCGTGACTGTGAATGTGTAAATCAGAAAAACAATGTAAATCAGCATCCTCGTACGCTTTAAAAAATAAATTAGAAATAAACGACTAAATTTTCTCTCAAATATGATTAGTGTAACTATTGAATGAGTGAGATTTCCTTCTAAACTATCAGGATATAAAGTATGGATTGATTCTGCTAAATACTATGGAGTAATTGGGAAGAAAAAAATTAGTCTATTAGGCAGTCAACAGATTCAGTAGTTGACTGATGCACTGACAATTACTATTCTAAGGGGATGTGCTGAGCGATTTTTGTTCTTTTTTTGTTTTCACGTTTCACGGAGCAGAGAACGCTCCTTAAAACAGAGAACGCCTGAATGTTTATACGATTGCTTGCTAAATGAACAAGCGCGCTTTTCTTACGTTTTCTTTTGATAAAATAAATAAAAAGGTCTCCCAAGGAGTTAACTTTCATGGAATTGCCAAAACTCAGTGTTTGCCTAATTTCTAATTCAAGAAAGAAATGTTCTGTAGATCCATTGAGTATTTAAAAACGACAGCAATTAAAAACTTCACATTAACTCGATGTTTACCAAGTGGCTTAACGACCTGCTGCCACTTGTAATGTCATTCTGTGAATCACTCTTGAATCGTTGTCGTATTGATTTTCATGAACTGACTGCTAGAAAATATATCCCTCGTTTTGATCGGCTATCGATAACCTTGATCGTCTATCGATGACCTTGATCAGCTATACATCGACCTGAGGTTGTTTTATCATCTTTTAACCTTGTGCTTCTTGTGCTTTTTTTACTGCAAATACAACAGGCACCTTTCGTAAATGCGAAATATTCGTAAACTGTCATGTTTTTTATCGATACTTGGCATAAAACCCAACTGAAATATCCCCTTTAAAATGGCTGTCTAATTGAGAAATACCAATATAATGTAGCGTTTGAAAGAGGAGCGACGTATCGGTTACACAAATGTGTCTCGGCCGCTCATAATATGACTTTAGCTGTCTCAGGTTTCTCACACACAAACACACATTGTCTCAGGTTTCTCACACACGCACATAAAGATTAAGGATTAAGCCACTCTGAACTTATTAATTAACAAGTCCATTAATTAAGGAGTTTTTTTTCATTGAACTCATCACGCGCTACTCTCTTGTGCGCTCATTTGACACTTATGCGATGCGCCATACGCTTTCGTTTTGTGACGGCTCACAATTATCACTTTCAACCAAGTAACTGCGGACCCATTTCGAAGTGAGCTTTTCCTTCTAGCTGCCTAACGATATGAATTCATTAAAAACACTTGAATCGTTATCGTGTTTTGCATTGTTCCCTACTAAGCAATTCGAATCGCCTCATTTCTCGATCCATGATGAAAAGCATGCTAAATCGAAGTTGAGGATAGCTCGTTTACGGCAAACCGTCAGGAATACGTCTTCAGCGTGTTCTTCCATCTCGATAGCATTTGGTTATATGCGAACAGTGACTTTAATTGCAGCCATAGATCGTGAACGATTTTGGTTGCTTGAAACGATGCGTTCGTTATTTGAGCGATTGACGTGTATTTTCCCTCTGCTGAATACCGGTGTGCTCACTCTACAGTGTGTGTCTTGCTCGCATAGTTCTTCTGTGGTCGACGCAACAGCAAGTAAATGTGATTCAAGAAGGTTTTGTGAAGGTACTACTTCCAAATACTTTTCATAGCTTCAACATGACTTTAAATCTGAGCCCTTATTGTCCACGAAAACCATAATACCTACGAGGTTATAACAGTTATAAAACTGTACAGAAATCTCAGCTGTTGTATAGCGCTCAAACCTTAAAGCTCTGTCTTTTTGCCGTCAGAGCGATGCAAGAATACTTAAGTACTGATACCGTTTCGGTCTACCAGTTCAAGCAAATAGGTGAGCCTATGTATGAGAATTCAGTTTCTATTAGAATTTTTCGGAGCGAAGAACAGCCGCTGCCTAATACGGTTATGAACCTCGGCTTTATCCGATCAATACTGAAAAATGAAATCATAATTTTGTTGTGAATTAGAAGTATATTTCACCAACCACAAATGGATATGCTATTTGAATGGAACGCAGCAGGAAATTGCGTGTACTTACTTGGTGGAGCAATTTAACGCGGCATGGATTTCATGCCTTTTGGGGCAGATTCTTAAATTGACGGAAAATAGAAATTTGTTTAAACAGAAACAGTGTAACCCCGGAGAGGTAACACTGAAAAAAAACCCGATTTGCAAAGAATTGTTTGCGAATTTTAGTGAACGAAGAAAAACACAGAAAATGTAGAATAACAGAAGCTATCAACTCAACTCATTTTTCATACGTTTCTTCAGTTCTTTGGAATTTTTTCGCCACAAATGTACAGCTTACGAATAAATAAATAAATAAAAAGTGCAATAGAAGTGCTTGCAGAACTTTCCCCTGATGTATAGTGAATGTTCACAAACATGACAGTTTGCATCGGCCAAAAAGTACTTTTCAAAAAACCTACCCTCAGGTATTGCTTCAGCACCTATTGCATACTCCACTTATATTGAAAAAATTGCGGAAAAGTTGAGCAGATTGATGAGAAGTGAGTTTGATCTTCGTGCGGTGCTATTATTTTCTTGACTGTTTTCCTGCAATCGCTGAAACCGTTTAAGAAACTCCGGTTTTTCTTTATCACTATATGTCCAGGTTTTCTCCAGCCTCATCCATTCTGTTGTGCTATTTTCATCTCGTCACATCTTATCATATTTCTCTCAGGCGGTCTATTAATTAAATTATATAGGATGACAACGCATATCTTAGCTTGCTCCACATCGCTGACTCATGCTCGCAAGACTACTTTTGCAGTAGCAATTCAAACAGTGCGTTCACTAACAGTTGTCGGAGTATACTAACTGACCACTATCTCTTCACTTTTTCATACGGCTCAGCCAAAGCTTTATTTTTTCAGGTAAGTGGTGTTCGCAAGCGTTACATGGTGAGCGATTTGTATACGGCTGCAACGAAGCCTCGCCTTTCGACGCTACACTTCTGGACATCAAATCATTCTGTCATTTCGGCGGTATTCAAGGACAACGTCTATTTGCCTACTGTTACTGTAAGGATGGAAATTACTGTAATTCAGCGCAGTCGTCTAAATTAAAATTGGTTCCAACAGTTGCACTATTTAGTTTACTGTTAAGTTATCTATAGCAGTAATGCTGTTCTGGAAGTACTCATTAAAAAACAAACTGTTCCATCGGTGAACTCGAACTATGAGTAGCGGTTATGTAATTTGCACGAAGTCAAACATTCCACATTACCTTGTCCTTGTTCATTCTTCTCGCCCTAGTCCTCTAAACTATCCACAAATTACGCCCTCGTCTCTGTTGACACGTTTAGCAACTGTTGTGTTCGTTATATTGCCGTGTTTGCTCCCATATTTGTAGGGTCCGCTAATTTACGACCCCGCAGCTTGTTTTGTTCTGGTTTATGATACTTCAAATGTATGCAATCAGTCAGCTTCAAGGGTGTGAAGTTTGACTCGTAACGGAGTTTACTGGTGTAGACTTAGATTCTCTTTGCTTTTGTAGTTTTTCGTGCGTACTGTTTTTGCTTTTAGAAGTTGTGCCTTATATGTTAAATGTGAAGTTTTTGCAGAACGAGATCATTATTTGACGTTTATGTTGCATATTTATTCCCAGAGAATGCCAAACTTGGTATTCCAACCGTAGAAATCGTGTAGCGTGGAGATGAAAAATTTTCTAGAGCTTACATTGGAAGCATCACTTCGGAACGTCATATACTTTAAGGAACCGAATTTACTAATCGACTGATTTGTGAAAAGCTTGTTCATTAGAAAAGTACAAGCTCAGCTTTTCAATATTTAATATGCAATAAACTTTTTATGAATCATTCGTGTATATGGTTGAGCCGTAAGTGATTGTTGCTGTTAGCTTAATTTGTCGATGAAATTCGAAAAAATCCGCTTTTTTATTGCGATGGAATGAACAGAGGTTCGTTAACGGTCTCCTGATTGTTGTTACGAATTACATATGGGCAATTCACTAAACACTTGGAGGCGTGTATTCGAACTCTCTTGTGGGTTGCTGACTCCTCATGCTTTTTTTTCGAGGAGGATGAGGTGGATCATAGATGGCAGCCTGTCCTCCCGCCTTCCCCTCTCCCGTCCCCATTCCACTTCCGTATTTCGCTGGGTAGTTATGAAAAATTCGGTGATAGTTCGCTAATTGTGCTTGAGCTCTCGCTGGTTGCTAACCTCGGTACTTCGCGGAGATGGGAAGTGGAGGCGTGTTGCGCGTGTGTCGCTAGACTTACTGGCTTCACAGTGGTTTAGCAACGTAGCGCACAATGCCTTTCATGTTTGTCGTTTTTGGAAACGCTGTAGTTCGCCCTATTGCCTTCACAATAGTACAATGAAGTGCGCACGGATAAAACGTTTTGTTTTTGGCACGCCCTGCATGCAAATTGCGGCGCGTTTTCTCTGAACAAAGTGCATGGTTGCATCGAGAAGACTGCAGGTACACCTGGAGCTCTCGCTGGTTGCTAACCTCGGTACTTCGCGGAGATGGGAAGTGGAGGCGTGTTGTGCGTGTGTCGTTAGACTTACTGGCTTCACAGTGGTTTAGCAACGTAGCGCACAATGCCTTTCATGTTTGTCGTTTTTGGAAACGCTGTAGTTCGCCCTATTGCCTTCACAATAGTACAATGAAGTGCGCACGGATAAAACGTTTTGTTTTTGGCACGCCCTGCATGCAAATTGCGGCGCGTTTTCTCTGAACAAAGTGCATGGTTGCATCGAGAAGACTGCAGGTACACCTGGAGCTCTCGCTGGTTGCTAACCTCGGTACTTCGCGGAGATGGGAAGTGGAGGCGTGTTGTGCGTGTGTCGTTAGACTTACTGGCTTCACAGTGGTTTAGCAACGTAGCGCACAATGCCTTTCATGTTTGTCGTTTTTGGAAACGCTGTAGTTCGCCCTATTGCCTTCACAATAGTACAATGAAGTGCGCACGGATAAAACGTTTTGTTTTTGGCACGCCCTGCATGCAAATTGCGGCGCGTTTTCTCTGAACAAAGTGCATGGTTGCATCGAGAAGACTGCAGGTACACCTGGAGCTCTCGCTGGTTGCTAACCTCGGTACTTCGCGGAGATGGGAAGTGGAGGCGTGTTGTGCGTGTGTCGTTAGACTTACTGGCTTCACAGTGGTTTAGCAACGTAGCGCACAATGCCTTTCATGTTTGTCGTTTTTGGAAACGCTGTAGTTCGCCCTATTGCCTTCACAATAGTACAATGAAGTGCGCACGGATAAAACGTTTTGTTTTTGGCACGCCCTGCATGCAAATTGCGGCGCGTTTTCTCTGAACAAAGTGCATGGTTGCATCGAGAAGACTGCAGGTACACCTGGAGCTCTCGCTGGTTGCTAACCTCGGTACTTCGCGGAGATGGGAAGTGGAGGCGTGTTGTGCGTGTGTCGTTAGACTTACTGGCTTCACAGTGGTTTAGCAACGTAGCGCACAATGCCTTTCATGTTTGTCGTTTTTGGAAACGCTGTAGTTCGCCCTATTGCCTTCACAATAGTACAATGAAGTGCGCACGGATAAAACGTTTTGTTTTTGGCACGCCCTGCATGCAAATTGCGGCGCGTTTTCTCTGAACAAAGTGCATGGTTGCATCGAGAAGACTGCAGGTACACCTGGAGCTCTCGCTGGTTGCTAACCTCGGTACTTCGCGGAGATGGGAAGTGGAGGCGTGTTGTGCGTGTGTCGTTAGACTTACTGGCTTCACAGTGGTTTAGCAACGTAGCGCACAATGCCTTTCATGTTTGTCGTTTTTGGAAACGCTGTAGTTCGCCCTATTGCCTTCACAATAGTACAATGAAGTGCGCACGGATAAAACGTTTTGTTTTTGGCACGCCCTGCATGCAAATTGCGGCGCGTTTTCTCTGAACAAAGTGCATGGTTGCATCGAGAAGACTGCAGGTACACCTGGAGCTCTCGCTGGTTGCTAACCTCGGTACTTCGCGGAGATGGGAAGTGGAGGCGTGTTGTGCGTGTGTCGTTAGACTTACTGGCTTCACAGTGGTTTAGCAACGTAGCGCACAATGCCTTTCATGTTTGTCGTTTTTGGAAACGCTGTAGTTCGCCCTATTGCCTTCACAATAGTACAATGAAGTGCGCACGGATAAAACGTTTTGTTTTTGGCACGCCCTGCATGCAAATTGCGGCGCGTTTTCTCTGAACAAAGTGCATGGTTGCATCGAGAAGACTGCAGGTACACCTGGAGCTCTCGCTGGTTGCTAACCTCGGTACTTCGCGGAGATGGGAAGTGGAGGCGTGTTGTGCGTGTGTCGTTAGACTTACTGGCTTCACAGTGGTTTAGCAACGTAGCGCACAATGCCTTTCATGTTTGTCGTTTTTGGAAACGCTGTAGTTCGCCCTATTGCCTTCACAATAGTACAATGAAGTGCGCACGGATAAAACGTTTTGTTTTTGGCACGCCCTGCATGCAAATTGCGGCGCGTTTTCTCTGAACAAAGTGCATGGTTGCATCGAGAAGACTGCAGGTACACCTGGAAACGTCTACAACTGATTCTTTGACGGCGTATTACTCATAATCAACGTGGCATCATCCTTAGCATCCTGTTATAAAAGTCTTTTTCACCAAAGTTATGGTGCCATTTAAGACAGCAGAATTTTTTGATTCTGTTGTGTTACGGTGCGCATTCAAGCATTAGTTCATGCAATATATTTGACAAGATGAGCGTTGAAATGAATTCTTACGGTTCTACACAATTTTTTTTCGGCTAAATGTTCCATACTAATGTAATTTCAAATGCACTACTATTTATACTGCTAAAAGACCGCACTAAATAACCTGAAAGAAAAAATAAGTAGAAACGTAAGATTAAATGAGACTAGCAAAAGGAGTGCAAACCCTCAAATTTTGCTGAATAGTTTTCACGATTGGAATGAAAAGTGTTGTGCGTATAGCTTTCATTTAAAAATTCTGGTTTTTTGTCTCTTTTATGAGAATTATCTCAAATCTCAGAAATCTCAGAAAAATTCTGATGAGAATTTAAAAGTTCCCATTAAAAAAGCGAAAATTTGAATAATATGCTGGCAAAAACAACTCATGGCCGAACGAGGCGCAAAATGTACACCTGTGAAACATTGCGCACAAGTTAAGGACAGAAAACGATGAGATACCGAGCGACTTCTTTCCTCAACAACACAGTGTTTTGCCTTTGAGCTGAGTATTGATGCGTCGTGAAGGGAATGATGTAAAGATGTCGTGTGGAGAAAAAAATGTACGCTTAAGTTAACGATCCTTTTTAATAAATGATTTGCAAATCTTGTTTGCGTTATTTTTGCACGATATTTGCAACATCATTGTACTGTCGTAAAGGTAGTCGTTGCCTATCGACTCGAAAAAAAATAAGATTCGATTCGAAAAAATCTCAAGAAAAAATCATATGTGTAGCTCTCGTTTTAAAAGATAGATTCTGACAGCAGCAAATTTGTAGTAGACTGTTAGCGAGTCAAAGTAACTTGTAAAACGAATATTTTGGTGCTTTTTAGTCGTTCGCTTGTTCGATATGTATACTGCTGATGAGGTCGGCGGTAAGCCGCAAAAAATGATTCATTCATGTCAACCGTTTGATAGCCCTGCCATGTTTGCCGCCAAGCCTGAATCCCAAACTAGCGCAACATACAAAACGCATTTTCAACGATGGGCACTGCTGTCGCATTTGAATTCATAACTTCGTTCGTCTAATCTGAATTTGGAGCACAACGCTACCGGGAGCCGACTTTCACCGAGAAGGCTCCCACTTCCTCGTTCGACGTGATCTGACATCTGGGTAAGCCCTGAAAAGGTGACATATTGCTGAGATGGCTCAGTTTGGTGAACGTAGAGGGGGAAGGCTACTTTCCTCATCGTGCTCAGGATATGTTATGCAGTGCGAAAATATATCGCAGGAACATTATTCGGTCTTACGTAGTATTTGAATTGCAAGACAGTAACTCGATTTCCATGAAAACCTCATTCAGCGGCCTTTCTCGCCTCATATCCTCTTGCGGTACCTCCTCCCTGCTGGGCGTTTTATTTACTTGTTCGCACTGAACGGTAATGACTGTCCTGCGAAAAATCTTTCAGTCGTGATGACAACAAATCCTTCAGGGACTGTTATCAGTGATTATAGGATTAATAACTCTCGTGAGCCTCCCAGTGGAATTGCCTAGCACAGTTGTTTTTCCAGCTATTCGTCGTCTAACAACGATGCAATTGCAAACTGATATGCTAAATTCTGGTGCAAATGTTTACAGTGCCATTTTTATGACAGCGTATCTGTTCTTTTTTTCCAATTATAATTTCGAGGGGCTGTATTTATAGTCTCGTTCAGCGCACGCTACCAGTATATACATCTGTCTCTATAGTAAGTTCAAGCAAATTGTCATTCGCTAGTATGCTTTCAAAGCATGCTTTTCACTCGATGCAATGCAGAAAACTTAACGATGTTTTTCTTTGGCGCTGTACAGCTACAAGCATATCTTGAGCCCTGTGATAGTTACTCGTTTAGACATGATCGGTGGAAGGTTGTTAGCGCATGGGGTTCCATCGCGTATGTCCGAGGACCAAACGCTCCTGTAGATGTCGCCCATGGAATCTCCCTTCTTCCTCGATTTCTGCCGACAATGGAGCCAGCAGTGCCCAGCTTGGTTGCCAATGACAGGTTGGCTGATTGTTTTAACAACGCAAATAGCAAAATAGGCATGACAAGATTCATTTTCGCCTTCCAATGCGAACGGTCTATTCCTCTGCGTGATGAAGACAGCCGATGTTAGTGAATAGCTGATATATATATATATACATATATATATATATATGTATATATATATATATCAGCTATTCACTAACATCGGCTGTCTTCATCACGCAGAGGAATAGACCGTTCGCATTGGAAGGCGAAAATGAATCTTGTCATGCCTATTTTGCTATTTGCGTTGTTAAAACAATCAGCCAACCTGTCATTGGCAACCAAGCTGGGCACTGCTGGCTCCATTGTCGGCAGAAATCGAGGAAGAAGGGAGATTCCATGGGCGACATCTACAGGAGCGTTTGGTCCTCGGACATACGCGATGGAACCCCATGCGCTAACAACCTTCCACCGATCATGTCTAAACGAGTAACTATCACAGGGCTCAAGATATGCTTGTAGCTGTACAGCGCCAAAGAAAAACATCGTTAAGTTTTCTGCATTGCATCGAGTGAAATAAAGATGTCGTGTGGAGAAAAAAATGTACGCTTAAGTTAACGATCCTTTTTAATAAATGATTTGCAAATCTTGTTTGCGTTATTTTTGCACGATATTTGCAACATCATTGTACTGTCGTAAAGGTAGTCGTTGCCTATCGACTCGAAAAAAAATAAGATTCGATTCGAAAAAATCTCAAGAAAAAATCATATGTGTAGCTCTCGTTTTAAAAGATAGATTCTGACAGCAGCAAATTTGTAGTAGACTGTTAGCGAGTCAAAGTAACTTGTAAAACGAATATTTTGGTGCTTTTTAGTCGTTCGCTTGTTCGATATGTATACTGCTGATGAGGTCGGCGGTAAGCCGCAAAAAATGATTCATTCATGTCAACCGTTTGATAGCCCTGCCATGTTTGCCGCCAAGCCTGAATTCCAAACTAGCGCAACATACAAAACGCATTTTCAACGATGGGCACTGCTGTCGCATTTGAATTCATAACTTCGTTCGTCTAATCTGAATTTGGAGCACAACGCTACCGGGAGCCGACTTTCACCGAGAAGGCTCCCACTTCCTCGTTCGACGTGATCTGACATCTGGGTAAGCCCTGAAAAGGTGACATATTGCTGAGATGGCTCAGTTTGGTGAACGTAGAGGGGGAAGGCTACTTTCCTCATCGTGCTCAGGATATGTTATGCAGTGCGAAAATATATCGCAGGAACATTATTCGGTCTTACGTAGTATTTGAATTGCAAGACAGTAACTCGATTTCCATGAAAACCTCATTCAGCGGCCTTTCTCGCCTCATATCCTCTTGCGGTACCTCCTCCCTGCTGGGCGTTTTATTTACTTGTTCGCACTGAACGGTAATGACTGTCCTGCGAAAAATCTTTCAGTCGTGATGACAACAAATCCTTCAGGGACTGTTATCAGTGATTATAGGATTAATAACTCTCGTGAGCCTCCCAGTGGAATTGCCTAGCACAGTTGTTTTTCCAGCTATTCGTCGTCTAACAACGATGCAATTGCAAACTGATATGCTAAATTCTGGTGCAAATGTTTACAGTGCCATTTTTATGACAGCGTATCTGTTCTTTTTTTCCAATTATAATTTCGAGGGGCTGTATTTATAGTCTCGTTCAGCGCACGCTACCAGTATATACATCTGTCTCTATAGTAAGTTCAAGCAAATTGTCATTCGCTAGTATGCTTTCAAAGCATGCTTTTCACTCGATGCAATGCAGAAAACTTAACGATGTTTTTCTTTGGCGCTGTACAGCTACAAGCATATCTTGAGCCCTGTGATAGTTACTCGTTTAGACATGATCGGTGGAAGGTTGTTAGCGCATGGGGTTCCATCGCGTATGTCCGAGGACCAAACGCTCCTGTAGATGTCGCCCATGGAATCTCCCTTCTTCCTCGATTTCTGCCGACAATGGAGCCAGCAGTGCCCAGCTTGGTTGCCAATGACAGGTTGGCTGATTGTTTTAACAACGCAAATAGCAAAATAGGCATGACAAGATTCATTTTCGCCTTCCAATGCGAACGGTCTATTCCTCTGCGTGATGAAGACAGCCGATGTTAGTGAATAGCTGATATATATATATATACATATATATATATATATGTATATATATACATGTTTATGCACCTAGTTGGTTGCTGGATGCTGCTGTGCGTTGGTGATGAGTGGCTGACTAGAGTTGGTCGGAGTTGATTCAGTTCCACGCGGCTATTGGGTAATGTCGCTCGTCTTCATCAAGCAGAGGAATTAGTTCTTCGGGTTGGAAGGCGAAGACTGGATGAACCATCGGGTAAGTGCAGTCAGAGTAGTAGTGCAGTAGTTTATCATGCCTATGTTGTCATCTGCGTTATGAAAACAATCAGCAAACTTGTCACTGGTAGACGCGGCAAGTGCAACGAGTGACACAAGCAGCAGTTGCGACAGGGCGACTTCAACGAGTACAACATCAATAACCTGTTTTTTCCCACTTTTCCACCAAGACAGTTTCGACACGAATGTTTTGGGTGAATCACTGACGACGAACTTCCACTGTTGGCATTCATTTCAACCAGCGTTCATTTGCTGTTGTGTTTTCAGCTTGCTTCCAGTTAAATTCCAATGGCCACAAGACCGAATTGGTTGCTCTGATTCTTTCTACAATCTTTTTTTTATTCGAAAAACTGTTTGTTTTCTTCACAGAATTTCTCGAAATGTTTCGAAACGTCGTGCGAGTTTTCGAGAGATCTTTTTTGCTCAATGAAATAAATCAATGAAAATCAGATCCAAACGAAGCGCGTAAACGTCTTTGCTCACGTTTGGCTGTGAATGCTACACACTACGGCCAACAATACAATCATCTGAAACAACATTTATTTCTGTTATCGATCTTAGTGTTGGTGATTTATGCCTATGGGTTCGTTCCAAGAACTTCTTGGATCGCTTAAACAATACAATTTAACTAACTGGTTGCTCTTCAGGCATCCCATCGACTACTGTTTGAGACTAGTCGCGTTTGATCTTCGTTCTGAATAGGTAAATATATTTCATGTGATAAGCCATAGTAATAGTTCGAAAACTTTGTGATGATTAGAGGGGCACTTTTATCTTGTGATATGTAAAGGAGTGGGAAAATTCGCCACTACAGCACCGAGGAAATAGAAATATTTAGGTAATATTTATTTTGTTATACAAGTACCGAGAATCGTGACACGATCTTCCGCCCTCCTCCGCTGCCTTAAATTTCAAATATCCCGGTTGGCGCATTTTATCTACTCGTTAATTCGCTTCTATTTCATCATTGTTTGAAGCATAATCACTGTTTTGAACAAATTGTCGTTTCAAGATTTCTATGCCATTTGATTACCATATGCTACCAAGCTGTACGCATCATGTCAAGTAGTCCCTCCGAAAGCACAAGAGCAAGCAGGAATTTTCCGATTCAGCTAGTTTTCGGTTTCTGAGGAAATGTGCCATATCTTTCTCACCTTTCAGCTCTATTTGCGTCAAATAGTTTTCGTTTTTTTCTATCTGCTTATTGGGCGGCTCTTAAAATAATTACCCCCTCTTGCCTCCGCCTACTCGTTTCCTCCCCAAGAAGTAATAGTGTCTTGTGAAATTCAGTTCTGTTGACGTATAGGAAAATAAAACTTTCTCTAATTTTTCAGAAAATCGCTGTCAAGAATGAGATGGCTCGTATTGTGTGCCGTTGTCGTCGCTGTTGTTAGCGCAGCGGAAACAAGTAATCTTGATGTCGTTACTTTTCACTAGGGGATCTGTTGTATAGAACTGAGGCCACTTGAACGAGGTTGTAATCTTCTAACTCGCAATCCTTCACAATCTCTTTTGCTTTAACAATCTTCAACACAATCCCTTTAATAAAGTCGGGCAAATAAATAATGATGGATGTGCAGAAATGTCCGACCCACAAAAACGCGTTCGGAACTGCTCGAATCGATTGCATGTTTTAGACGACCACCAACAGCAAGCTAGTACCGATTGTTATCAAACTTTAACACACCTGGTTATTTCTTCATGAGCAGTTTTACGTTCGTCTGTTGCATGCTCTAGATAATAAAAATGACTATTTCAAACAGCTACGTATGACAAATTCTGCGATTAATGTTTTGAGTATTCCAAAGGATAGCGTATTTATAACAAGTAGATCTCTGTTGTTTTTTTTTCTAGATCAACAGCCTCCAAAGTATATCGAAGAACAAGTTGCTGACAAGTTGAAAGCCGGTATCGACGCTGCGGCAAGTGAAATTACGGAATTTAGTAGGCCATTTTTGTACTTTTCGAGTCTTTAATTCCTTCTATAAGATATGATAACAAAGTAAAAATGATATAATTTCTCATTTAATTGAGTGCAACCGAAAAGCTCTAAACGATTGTTTTGTGCTATCAGCATATAATAGTTGTCAAACGAATTGAAACAAATGCTATCAATAGAGTGCCTAATCTCTTTTGTTATCTCTCGGTCGTTAACCCATCAATTTTTACCACATACAGCGACGCTTCCCATATTTGTTATCTTCCCCATAAAACGACGTTTCCCAAACTGATAGTTAACAATTCGTTATTAACAAATCGATTGTTAACGTACCATCATATTATTCGATGGTGCTGCAACTT
>JPKZ01000965.1:0-47648 GCA_000803305.1 Toxocara canis
TTTTTTTTTTTTGCAGTAGACTCACCATTTTGACTGTTCACAACGACTGAACGCAAAATACATACAAATTTTTAATCCCATTTAAGGAGTTATACCTTAACGCGAGATTGGACAAATCCTTTGAAATTGGGCTAAAGTTCATCGTGAGATGTAACCGCATCCAATAACTCCTAGTTAATTGTTGCATATGTCGAACAGAAGAAGACACATACATACACACCCACAGACACATACAAAGTCGCAATAATGCACTTCAATTTATAAATTTACCGAAGCGCATAGAAACGACTACCTGCTCAGAAAAATTGTGCAAATATTAAATTGCTGTTTGCACAGATACTGTTTTATTGAACGCCGATTGAGAAAATTGCAAAAAGTTCTTAACGCATTTTCTTACATTGTTGTCCGCATAAAATGGCCCAATAGACAAATAGTTTCCCACAACGTTCCGTGCATTTATAAATCCTGTTATTCGTCCAGATTTCATCGCAATCTGTAAAACAGCTATTCTGAAACGCTGACTTGAAGACAAAGTTAATTAATCTGGTAGTTATATCGAGTAAGAATTAGTATGAAGCACATATTCAAGCATCTGATGCAAAAGTCGAGTGAGATGTATTTACTTGCGTAGATCATTGTAACTAACGTAAAAGCTGATTTCTATTCAACGCTCATAGCTCTTATAATTTATAGATCGTTAAATACTGATTAACGTTTGCAAGAAAATAATGACGACTGCTATAATTTGCAATGGATTCTGCAGTATAACATTTATGATTTTAAAAAGTGTATATAGCTGTTATATTGCTGCTGTTATAATACTTGTACTTCCTACTTTAGTGTAAAAATTTCGCAAAAACAATTACCAAACAACAATTGCACCAACAGTTAGAAATTTTGCACAATTTGAAAATGCGCTAATTTTTTGCACATTCAATTTGTTTGTTTATGTTGAGATTTTGGAATGTATTTTCGCTTATTTTTATAAATATTTTGCATATTGCTCACAATATTTTAACGCATGCAGCAGTTCAGCTATTTGTACTGTAGTTGGAAACGAACTCACCTTATGAGTGGACTGTTTATGACGGAATAAAGCATTCAGATATGCTCGCCTCATAATTCCAACAATACTCAGGTCGTAGTCATACAGTTGGTTCAAAACAACATCATTAATTGAAACTAATTCGAGTTCAGCATCTTTCGGAAGCATAGATGGTCTCAGATGCTCCACTGCTATGGTGACCGGCATCGGATGCCATTCGTTAAACTTGTTGAACGCGTAACGACTGGCGTATTTTGGTGACATTGGTAGCACTGAAATATTCCAGTACTGGCATTAGTTGCGAAATATTTGAAGGGATCGGAACAAATATTCAGTTTCGGTGACGCAGCCACAAAAGTGATCAGGGCTACTGGCGTGTGCAAATTACATTATCAAGCATGACATTCAGTTGCGGAGCGGACTGAAGTACTTGCCGGGGTCCCGAAGAAGGGACGCCGAAAAATGATCAGGATAAAAGCAAAAGTTAGTGCCGTTAAGCTCCCCAGACCCCATGTTTTCGCCTTGGGAAACAAATCCAATATTCGTCATCGTCTAACTCTACAGCACTTATGTATTCATATGAGAAAGTCGCCGAACTTGGCGTCACAACAATACTTCCGGCGCCCTGACCACTTTTCCGTCACGTTTTCGAAATGCGCTCATTTCGAAAACGTGATGGATTGACAAAGTCAACTCAGTAATTGACAAAGTCAACTCAGTAAATACTGCCACCTTTGTTGTTTCTTATTTCGCTAGATAGTCGTTTTTCGCGAACGCATTTGAGCGTCTCACATTTCATTTCCAGTGGAACGCATGAGAACAAAATCTTACCATAGGATCACCCTATAGGAGGTTCTATTCGTAAATGTCAGCTCTAAGCTGTTGAATTTTCCACATCCTTCAATAAAAAATTTGTTTTTTTATTGAAGAATAGTTGATCCGTTCATTTGCTGCATCGGTCACTTTTTTTGCGCATAAAAAGAAGGCTGAAAGTTTTAAATAAAGGTGAAATTTTTGCCTCCATTTCCACCACGTTCGCTCACAACAAGGATGCCGCATTGAATGGCGAGCTTTAAAAGGCCCAGTATTGCGATCAGCTTTCCTACAATCTTCTTCTTTTCTCAATTATCACATGCGCTTCCCAAGAATTCTCATTTATCGTTGCACGCCATGGTTAAACAGAAATTGCATTTGTTGAGTGTTCGAAAAAAAAGAGTGAACCTCTTTCTATTTCCTTCTTCGACCAAGAAAACCCCAGTTAATGAATTACAGTGTTTTAATTACTGCGCATCATGAGCCTAACACTACGCTGTTCCGTTGCATGCAATCCATTTAAATCTTCACTCCCCGACATGTATTTAAAGCATGCAAACAAGCGGTGTTGCTTGAATTATTTATTTTTGCAGTTCACTCACTTAAATGATCAATCATCCCATGTAAGCAAATTAGCGATTAATTAAAAAGCTCGGACGTTCGATTCAAAATTCACTTTCACTTCACCGAAAATCGAACTTTTCTGGCCGGCTTGATATACGCGACTCTTCGAAAGTGTCTTTTTTAAATTCTTTTCATTTTCACAGTTTCGGCTGGCTATTTACTGTGTATACAGTCGTTTCATTTGTGTCCTTGGTGTTCTCTACACGTACAGTAAGTCGCTGCTTGAGATCTCTCAAATGTTCTAAGCTGTTTGAGGTGACCAAAAATGACCCAGTAATTAGGAGAAACTATGAAAATAAAGTGCAAGAAATTTGCCTTTAGCGCGGAAACAACACTCGCCAGTCGATGCGTACTTCATTGCAATTTTAGGGATTATCTCATAACTGCAATTGAAATGCATCGTAAACGAATTGCAAAAGTTCTTTGCAAAGCGGCGCTTTGCTCGATTGCTTATATTCAGTTGGCTGTTCGCGAACCGAATATTCTTAACTTTGGCAGCCCGTCTTCTAGTGTTTCGAGTGTATCAAAGGCATTATATGCCTACTGTGAAATAAAATAGTTCAGTACAATCCAAAAAAAGAGTTCATTTTGCATAAAAGGCCCCTATTTTGAGCAGTCATGACTAGTCTAAAGTATGCCTACAATAATTCTCTTTTCGAAAACATTCTCTTCACTGTTATCTTTTTTTTCCAGTGGTCTTTAACAACTTTTCAGCACACGCGTACAATTTTTCAAAATGCATTGTGCGGGAACAAAAACAGCGTAAAATCTGATCGAAAAATATTCCCACAATAGAAGCAAGTTAGTCCGATTTTACCCATAGCAGGTTTTTTTGCAGTAATTAACGACAAAACATTTATTACTGCCATGTTCTTTTTTTTCGATTTATAAGTAATAAAATACATATAGTGCGTTTATAGGGCGCTTTCAGAGCAGATATTTCTCTTATAATTGAACATGGCCCAATTCATTGTCTTTCAAAAAACGGTGCAACATTAACTTAAGACTTTCGCAAAAAATAAAATGATATCGTGCTATTATTTGGAGGTGCATTTTTCACAGTATCATACCTGACGTTTCACTGCATCATAATGCTAAATTTGAGATACAACCGTGATCGTCGTGCGCATATTGGACAAAGTTATATTCAGACTAATACGTGAAAGCGTTATGGATGATTTGGAGGTCAATGATGAACGCAGCAAAGTTGCCGATGTTTAACAAAAGTGTAGTCATTTTCGGCGTTTGATGAGATGTTCTAAATGTGTCATTGTCTAGAAAAAGATCTTTGCCGCTACTCAACCGGGAGCCCTACAAAAAAACTTTAAGAAATAACGGCACTTCCAGTGACAAGAGCACTTAAAAGGCATCAAGGTTTTTGAAGCACGAGAGGGCGTGAAAAGTAAGCGTTGCTTTTAATTGGCGATTTGCTGAAAACAAAAGCAATTAAGGCAAAATTTAACCTCCATTTAGTGCAACGTTGCCTCCTCGTTTATTCGCTTCGTCCATGAGTTCACTGAATAAACGCGAACCTATGCCCATACCACGATGATCAGGTCGTACGTAGAACATACCAACGGTCATCACCTCTGGATGCTCCACATTGCTACCATACGCGGCAAGAGAAACTGAACCAACCACCTCTTGTGTGTCTGAAGAAATTCCATTAGCGGGGAAAAATACTATAGTGAAAACGTTCTGCCACAAATTTTTGCGCAGAATCGTGTAACGAAAAAAGAATAAGTAGGTTTTGCTCTCTTTATCGTCGCAAAATAAAACTATAACGATCTAACCTTACTGCAATCCAACGATGTCTTTAAAATAAATCGGCTGGATCAGTACGGAGGACTGATGAAAAATTATGCATCACAATAACCCTTATTATTCCATAGTTTAGAAGTTTATATGATTGAAATAAACGATTGCGACCTGTTGTGATGGCGGCGAATAGAATAAATCCATTAGTGCTGAATGCTTCCAGCCATATTCCGTAGTCTTGATAGCCAAGGGTCCAACTCTCATCTTTGTATGTCTGCAATAGAACAAATGCTCACATCATCAATGTCAGCCTGTAATCAGTAAGAAACGTGGCCTACATGGTAATGACAAAATCAACCTTTAATAATGGGCAAAAGTATCCATCATTCATGTTGCATGAGCAAATGAAACACACTCAAACTTGCTCTAAATCTTTCACAAAAAAGCAGAGAATAAATGAGAAGCACGTTAAACTAGCGACTTTCGGTGCGAGACCGTTGAGATAAATGTCGGAATTAATGAACTCAGAAAGCATGTTACACTATTTGGGAGGATTTAGTTCAAAGAAACGAAAACATTTGAAATTTGTAACGATTTGGTATAGAAAAAAAGCCAAATAAGCAAGTAGAAGAAATGAACAAAAACATGGAAGTTTTATGAGATATCTGATAGGAGAGTAAGTGCTACTTTTTCTGGTGCAGCGGTACAGGCATTGTTACAACACTATATTTTTATGAACGTCTAAAGCATAGAATTGTTGGCTTTTTCTAAACCAACACATCTGCTTAATATATCAGCACAAGTGTTCATCTTTGATGTATGTAAAGTAATTTTCAAATTCGGCTGCTATTATGGGCGACGCATGAAATGCAACTGACGCACTGAGGCCACCACTTACAAGGAAAATTAAATTTACTTGCAAAGAAACTTACGAGGAAAAAAGTGAAGATTAAAATGCTGTGAAAACGCTTCTGATAGCCCGATTTTCTTGATCAAAAGTAAAAGCAGTGTACTCTTCACGCATTAAGTTCAGTTCGTATGCCACAAAAAGATGAGTATGGAATTTAATAGAATAGCCAACACCAACGGCAAACGTAGCAAACGTCGGCTTTCCAAAGCAAGATATGCTCTATAAGCGGGGGTTCCTTGGATGCATTACGAGCACCAAGAAATCGTAAACAAAATCATATTTGGTTTTAGGATGAGCGAGAAATAATATATGCTTGCTTTTGCAATGCTTTACTAGTACTTTTAGACAAAAAAAGTTTTGCAACGACTCGAACTTTATATCAGCTTACTGATGCGCCATCATTGCAATTTTAAAACTCTATGCAGAAGATTGAGCTGTACTGCTATACGTTCAGCGCATAGCCTACGGCTCAGTCCTCAGTTAATCTGTTCGTATTTTGATCATTATCAATTAGCCGTTTTGCTCTTTTCACTTACAAATAAATTGCTCACCAAGTCGACAATTTTTCGCCACACATCGTCATCAGGATTACGAATGATTTCATATTTGCTCATTCTGGTTGTTTACTAATACACGAAAGATCAGATTCTGCAAAAAAAAAAAACAATTTAAATGAACGAGTTTTTCTTGCAGTCGATTATTGTCAGTTACTCAATAATTATTTATTCTTTTTCAGGCGATCGTTTAACGTTCAAAATGGCAATTACTATTTCATTTCGTCATTTTCGGCCATTCAAATTGTCACATTCCTTTGCAGTAACTATTCGCGTTATTAAATTTCGCCTACAAAATAAAACCATCATGACGATCATAAGCGGATAAAAATGAAACAGTGATTCTGACTTTGATACGACAATCGTAATGTTTATTCAACATAGTGTGTAGCTTCCAAACTATAACAACGGTGAGAGTTTGTCTAAATCGGTCTAGAAACTTACACCATAGTCATCTGCTGTAACCAACATCTAAGGAGCATGTTTCTGGTCTTTCTTTGACAAATTCACTTTCTAATGAAAAGAGGGCAATTCAGTTTCTCTGATAAATTTTTGAACCTGCTATAAAAATTCCCGTTTTTCGACAACCAAATGCAAATCTCGCCAAATCAGCATTCCATTTTCTTTTCATGAATTCCAAATACCAATAGCGACTAAACGAAGGACGCACTTCTATGCGCTTGTTAGCAAATGAATCAATTTTTGCTTTTTTTTTTTAAATCAGCGAAAACAAAGAATTATCGTAAAGGCGAATAACCTTATAACGAATGCGCTACATAAAGTTAATTCCAAGAAGATCAAGAAATAGATGCGCAATGTTTACACGGAGCAATGAAGCGCGAAAGAGAAAGTGACAATCATCGGAAGGACGTTTTCGGCAGAGAACAGTTTCGGTATTTATACTTACTTGCACAGTTAATTTGCCAGAATGAAAAACGGCAGCATTCCGTCGAAAAAAAAAAACAACAAAACAGTTCGTTTTGAGTCTGAATTCTCTTCCTTATTTAGTTGTTTTTCCTCGTTCTTTGCATAACAAATTAACCGATTTTAAGTGGTCGGTACTACCAGCTACTGATGGCGTACATAATCAACTAAATTAAATTTGCACTTGCGCAAAACAAGTTATCTTCAAAATGCGAGCAGTTAACGCCTCATATGAAGTGAGCGTGTAAGAAAGGAACAGTGAAACAAACGCTATACGAATGTGCTAAATAAACTCGACTTTTGCGCTGGAGTTGCATGACACGCAAATATTATTCGCATATGTGATAATGAGGAAAGAATTTGAAACTTTAGGAATCGATTTATTGATTTTTTCAAAGGATGTCGCTAGAATTCGTAATAAAAAAGCAAGACTTTTCAGCGTTTACTGGGATTGCGTCTCCCAAAAAAACTAGCTTCTTGTCCTTGGTAGTGATAGCAGAAAGTAGGGGGAATAAAAGCTATGGTCATGAAATGCACAAAAGAGGTGCGAAGAGGAAAGAGGTGGAAAAAAGCAATCGAAAAACTGAAAGATTCGAGCAATGATTTCATTCCCCTTCATTTTTTTTTTCGCTCCTCTTCTTTTCTTAACTGTTTTTAACCTAACAACAACTAGCTACAACTCGTTATATGATTGCTATGAATGTGCATTTGGACGGATCTATTTATACACGCGTGCTTAAATTCCGGTAGTTCACATAACGACATTTGGCACTTGCGGAAATCCTATCCAAATCTGGTGATATTTTATAAATTTTTCGATGAGTATGACGCAGAGGAACTTGTATAACAAAAACGGTCTTTTAGAGAGACCAGTTGGTTGTCCGTGTTCAATTTTCGGGAGCTAGATTTGATTCAAATGGTGCACAGCGTTTAAGTTTGCGCATTCTCGCATTTTGAGCGCAAAATATAAAATTTTGGAGGAGCGGTGAGGAAAATTGGGAGATGGAGAGCAAAACCAGGGTGGAATGGCCGCCAATGGCCGAATGGCCGCCAAAACAGATGTGATGATCTTGTGAACATCTCGCTTGGCCATGACTGCCACATTACATGCTTGGGGCAAAAGCTTGATCGCCAGCCGAGCACGAATGTTATTGATTCCTTCAGCTGGTCGGTCTACTGACGTAAATGAACGAACTAATCATCTATAACAAATGCTGCGAGAAGTGCGTGTCATGCTTGTCTCCCTGCAACGCTTACCAACTTGTTTCCGGCATTTCCGAAATATTCTTACCACAGGTAAAACTCTCCTCGAAAAAAATTCCGAAACTTCCATTGAAGAGAACGAATGGGAGAGGCGTAATAGGGCTTTCGGTTTCTTAGCTGAAAAATTTTAATTGCGCATTTCCAGGAGTTCGACGTTCGTGCAGCACTTTCGTAACTCGACACTCCCACAAACCAACTAGAACAAAGCGATATTTTTGTGCGCGCAGTTCCATCCTCTCTTGCCTAAATAGTTTGCAAAAATGAGAGACCCTTCGGAGACGGAGTCGCAAAATTATGGATGTCAAATAAGGGAAGCGTGGCTTGCCAGGGGGCCCAAGCGGTCTTTGAAGCTTGAGAACCGATGGACTCTTCACATTGCCTAAGAACTTGTATTCCTCCCCACATTTCTGCGGTTGATGATTCAGTTATGCGCTCTTTTGATCACTTTCCATGGGCACTTTCTGCCCGCCTTGCAGAATACCACCATATCGAGAATTTTGTTGCGTAATGCGTTTGAGCTTCTTCCTCTACTCGGACGTTATTGCTATTTCATTGACCTTTTGTGGACTAAAAACTTTTTTAAATTTGCTTATACTTAGCGTAATCAGCGATGAGTATGCAGAGTGTTTTCCTCGTCAGGTCTCGAACGATTCAAAAATTTTTGAGGAAATGTTTGGGTATGATGGATGAGGCCGTCGTTACCTATGTGGTTCACATCGAGTTGAACACATCAATGTTGCATTTGGAAGTACTTGTTATATACTTGGCCAGCACAGCACTGTGACTTTGGCACGGTTAGCTACTAAACATTCAAATAGGCGTTTATTGGAAAGCAAATATTCATTGTCTTATGCACCATTGATATATGTGTGTTTCAATTTTCTGACATCCGAAACGAAGGGAGCGACCTACGCAAACTAAAATAAATTCTCGGCCGGGAATTGAACCCAGGTCTCGCACGTGAAACGCAAAGGTGCTCATCACAATTTTGCCAACGAAGTTCTTCGAAAGCAGTTTAAAAAGTTGATTGCAAAAATACAAATTTGTGCTTGTAATGCGAATGACAACTTACTTATTTACTATTGTGCTATTTAAACAATAAATGTATTATATTTTCTAACGCATTGAGAAGTTATTTTCAACAAAACAGATTATCACAGCATTATCGCTTCTGTCAGATTATCGCAGCGCTAAAGCACTCTATGGAACTACCCGCGGATAAATGATCATGTTTCGAGAAAGAAATATATCCAAATATATTACGCTTTGTACTTTTCTTTATGCATCGAGAATGCGCTATTTTTTAAAACCATCAGTTCTTCTGTTTCGCCAATAGTGAATACAATCATTGTGGCAGACCATCAGTCAGTTCAACTGATGAACAAACAGTATGGCTATAAATTTTTGGATGTGATACTTGAAATTATATAACAAGGAATAGAGTAATGTGAAAAGGAGTGAGCTGATTGTAAATCGATTTGGTTTGTGAACTCTGTCGAATTATTTATTCTCATAATTAAGCGCAAATGGGCGCTCATTACGCTTAGAAGCAATCCACAAACAAACTATAGGAATCAGAAATGTTCATTTTACCAAGAAAAAAACGAATAGCTCCGAGTGGTCGTTATGAATGAAGTAACGTTAGCAGGAATTACAATAGGCTTGCAATGAAAATTCGTCCATTGAATCACAAAATTTAACTTTCACATTCGAGCATATTAAAAGCTTTCAAATTGTCATGTGCACATTCTCATTCAGTTACGAAAAGCTAATTGCATACTCAGTAATAGCGTATATCGACGACGACTTTGTGCTGATCACCTTATCAGTGAACTGGCTTATCATATAGTCGTGACGTGTGAAATTGCCATCAGAGAGCTTTTTAATGAGTGAAAATGCCGTCTCATTGGTTGTTGGAATCGATAAAAGCAGTGTCGTGTAGCTTCGAATATCTCGTATCGATTCGAGCAATGAACGTAGTAAGGTCGATGCAATCCGCTTAAAACGCTCGTCGTATTGATCGTGTTTGAACAAAGATGAAATTTAAAACATTTAAAAAACGCTTTAGTTCTAATTTACTCTTGGTCCATTTTTTTTCATCTTTACAGGTTTATTTTTTTGCATCTTTTCAAAAAGTTCAAACCGTTCACTGAATAGCTTACACTTACTTGGATTGGTTCCCTGGCGCTGTTTTCGGATGGATTAAAAGCAACGCGATGTTACGAATGGAAAGTTTAAGCAAGTTTCTTGAAGTACGGTAGAAATCTAAAGGCACCTTGAAAACGTTGGAATGTTTCATAATTTGAAAAGGAAAATATTCAAAGTTTGAGTGATTTCCTCAAAAATGTTTAACTATTGAAGCGTTTTTCAAAAACTGGTGACCTCACTAGCTCCGGCAAATTTCTTTTATGTGCTGGTATTCCCGAGTGTACACGAGAAAGGAAAAAGTGCTCGTGCTCTTAAAAAGTAATACTCTGAATGGAAATAAAATTTAGAAGTGATGCGCCATTCCCATAAGTTGCCTTTTCTGGTGAGTTTTCATTTGACGCTTATTTCCGAACTAACTTGTTAAAACGGCCTTCGCTTGCAAACAACAACTGCAACAGCGGACAAGCAGAACTGTAGATGTGGGGGACATGGATTGCCTAATCGGAATATTTCAGATTAGGCAATTATAAGTGCTTGGAAAAAACAGAGATTGGTTAGTATCGCAAATTTCATAAGCCAGTGATGGTCTAGAAATCTACGGTTCAATTTTTCGAAGGTTAAACGCGTGCAAAAAAGCGTCGTTCTCCATATAATATAATTGATTTGGAGCAACGTACAGAGCCGAATTTTCACTGGAAGACTTGGCTTGTGAATTTTTCAATTTCAACTGATGATTGCTTTAAGTTCATCGACAATTTGGTCGTATTTTGTGCATAAAATAAACCAGTCACTGAACAGATCAATTTCTGCAATTCTTCATTGAATTTTAGTGCTCGTTTTTATGCAGGTGGCTAAGTGGACAAGCTCTAGCTAACGAAGAAGTGCGCGAGAGACTGATAGGCTAAATTCCACATGATCAAATATGCAAAAGTGGTCGGCTTACAAAGGCAAACAACGAACTGTGGTAACTACGAATAAATAGCAAGTAAATTCAACTGGATTCTATTCAGAATTGGCACCTAACAATGAAAGGAATCTTAATTTAATGCGCTAAAATTATAATGCAATATATGCTTGGCATTTCTTTTGAAATTTCCACATGTTCGACTCTAATGGTCGTTTGTTGCACATTCCATCGTTTGTTTTTTGGTTTTTCCTTAAGACACCTATGAATTAAATTAATCAATAAGTACTCAAAACAATTCTTCGTTCTGTTTCATCGAAAAAAAAATGCGAAGCTTCTAATACCGAACAAATCTGTGAAGAAATTGAAAAGATTACCTCATCTTCTGCGTAAAAAGGACCAATGGACAAGCAGTTACCGATAACTTTGCGCGCATTTATAATGCCAACGATTTTGCCGTCCTCAACAGCAATCTGTAAAATATTTACATCTTCTGGATTTAGTAGTACTGGAATTCTTAACAAGCAAGTCAGTTCAAGATCGTATGACATGTGCGGCGAATGGAGCAACTTTTAGTAACACTTCATTATGTGCAGCCAAAAAATGTGAATAGCCTCTCACTCTTGTTCGTTTAGAATATTTAGTAGCTCTTCTACATATTAAGATTGCTGTCGCTTCGATTGAATAGAAGAATAATGGTGTTTATTCGCAGATTAAATTCATGACTGTGTTATCAATGATTCTTCAGCTAGAGCTGCCGAGCGGACAAACAGATACACGCAGACACAAGTGTACCTTCAGTCACAAAGAAACAACAGTGGGTTTTGCAAGTTCGAATTTATTGTAAAGCACAAAAAGAAATTTTTTGAAGAAGATTTCTTTAGCTAGTAACATTACGAATACAATGAAGACCAATCCGTTCGATAAACGCATGGGAAATTGAACGGCTCTTTAGCTTGTTGCAGTCGACGAATTTTGATTGTCGTGCATGTTTCACGAACGAATTCCGTTATTTTCTAATTGTTAACCCCACCTCCCAGCCCCCACCCCAGCTTCCCCCATTGGCAAGTTATTGTGATATGATGCAAACGTACTGTGTTCTTTTAATAGTAAAGAAATACATAAAGAAGCATTATTGTTTAACAAAACAAAATTAATACGGGTTTAAAAACTACGAATAGTCACTGATAGCGCAAACATCGAGTGAACTTTATGCACATCAGAAAATGAACGTAAGAAGTCGTAAAATATATGTTGACCTACCCTGTGAAAGGCGTTCTTTTGTTGAAGTAGTTCGCGTAGATACGCCGGTCTATAGATGCCGGCAATTGGCATGTCATAGGCAAGCAGCTGATCAGCTTTGACGTCGCGTGCAGTAATCATTTTCAGCTTTGGATCTTTTTCAAGAGCGGATATATTGACATGCTCCATTTCACTTGTAACTGGTGTTGGATGCCACTTGTTGATTTTATTGACACCGAAAGTTGACGCATATTTCGGTGACATTTTCTGCACTGAAACTTCGTTGTCTTTTGACACATTTGCTTTCCAACCAATCCCCTTAAAGATGTGACACTTGCTAGTGTTTTTTGCGATTGGACTTGTTAAAAATGAACTGATGCTTTTCACTGATGCTTCGTTGACGCCCCATCACAGCAGAAATTTTCATATATACAACGTGCAACTTCACTTGATGAAGTATGCGGTGTCAACAAAACCGTACAAGTCCGCTAACAACCATACAATTACCGAGCATCAGCTAGCGTAATGAGAAGAACAATTCCTTGAACTTCATTACACATTTTCAGGAGATTTCTTATCAACAGTTAACAAGTAGAAAAGCACAAAAAGATTAATAAACATTTCACTAGCGCACGATCTATGACTAGTTGTGTGTCGTTTTCATTTTGTGGCTGTTTATCTTAGAATGGTCTCAACTACAGCAGACATTAGTTCAGATATGTTCTTAAAAAGCTTCTCCCCCATTTCCGTTTCCATTTGTCAAATTCTCTGGGCAAATAGAATATCGCACTATCGGCTCATATCTTAAAACAGACTTAAAATGCACAAACGAAGTGTGGATGGACGCTTCAATGCACAGAAAATGAAACCTATTTAAAGAACGAAAATACTCTATTCAGTTGATTAGGAGTCTCACAGCCTTATATGTTCGATGAAAAGGATTGGCGGATAAAATTAAGGGTGAAGAAGGGTGATGGGGGGAGAGGGTGGATTGGTATCATGGTGACTGTGCACAAGGAAATTATATTTCTCCTGAGAATGATACCTCCATTCAGTGCTATGTTGCCTCCATCTCTTTTGCACTCTCCGATGAGTTCGTTGAACAGTTTTGAACCAATTCCCATGCCACGATAATCAGGATGCACAAAATACATTCCTATCGCTATCGCCTTGGGCATATTGTTTTTGGCTGGATATTTAGCCAAAGCAACTGAACCTAACACATCCTTTTTCCCTGAAAAAAAAAAGAACACCTTCTACACGCACTCGCAATGAATATTATCCTGCAGTGAGTTATCAAAAACCATTCTTTCATGCCCACTGATAATTGATAAATCAAGAATGCGATGCGACGAATGGGCGAGTTGGTTACAAATGAAGAGAGTGGATTAGCTACAACGGCAAGAGCGTTTGACACGGTAAGTGCGCAGTTGCATTAGAGTTGTATCGAAGTACTAAAATGATCGTTGCTGACGTTATGCAGATAGTTAAGGCCAAAGAGCACAAAAGATGGATGAATTCCATCTTTATTTGAAATTTTCCAGCAGCAACAACTATTGAGAAATCAACTGAACAATAAAAAACTTTTAGGGAGGCCAACTGTAAATTTGTGTTTTGATGAGTTGTCCGAATGTTTCAAGCATTTGCAGCTGGAAAAGGAATGACTACCAAATTTCAGCGGAAGAAAATAATGCGAAGGGAAATCAGCTAAAAACTGCGAGTTGATTAACTTGTGTTTTATTTGGTATAATGCCATTCGATGTTACCGTTTGCGAGTGCTGCATAAAGCGCAAATCCATCGTTACCGAATGCTTTTAGCCACATCGGATAGTCCTCGTAAGCCAAGAACCAATTCTCATATTTATAAGTCTGAAACGGCAACTAACATCTTTCATAACCGCTCGTTCGACATATCTGGGGCATCCTAAGAAAGCAATTGGCACGTGCAGAACGCTTTGTGAAAAAAACTCCATCTCTTGTGGAGCGTTCTAACTGTGTACTGTTGTCACTGCGCAGTCACAATGCTGCGCATGTATGCTGAGCAGTTCGACAAGCACATGCTACGCAACTCGAATATTCGGCACAATTCGATTACTCATTTAGCATTTGGCAGGGTGCTTCGATTCCATCCGTTGCTGCTGATGCATTTATGTCACACGATTTGCCTACATCTTCAGTCTACATGTTCAGAGGAAACCAAATATAAACTGTCTTCACACGATGAAAAGTTTTATGCTAAACACTACAAGATCGCACTACTTGAGACATAGAGTGGGAGTTCGTAGAGTCGTTTGCACAAACCGGTTCACCAATTGCTTTGACGACGTGAAATTTTCGCTCGATGAAAACAACATATATCGTATATCCAGCAGCCGCAGTGGCACACATTTCACAAGCAGCGATTCATAATCAGCAGCTATTAAGCATTTCTAATGCAAAAAAATTGCCTGCACCACGCTTTTGATCATTACTTTTAAGGTTACATAAACTTTGTAAATTGTACATACGGTTTTCCAGATACCGTAATATAACTGAAATTGTTGAACTAAAACTTTGCAACTTGATTTATAAGATGTAGTTGTGATCAGAAGATGAAAAGGTGTTGTGCGAAATGAAAAATCCTCTGGCACTATTACAACAATGCTTGAAAGAATGATAGACGAAAATCAACTTAAAAGGTCAAAAAATCTAGCCAAACAATTTTGTGCTCATTTTGCGAAACAGAAAATAAGAAAACTTAAATATAACGTACGTCAGGTGGACTAAATTGAGGAGCTAAATTTTTCATAAGCGGTTGTGCGACTTCTCCTTAGTTCGGTCAAAGTTTTCACGGAAAACTTTTCTTCAACAAATTTCATGGGTAAAACACCTCATGAAAGGCTGAATCACCGCTATTTATTAACACTTTAATTATTTAACGATCGTCCTCACTATGAGTTATTACAGCAAAATAGTTACTGTATAAATATCGGCTCATTTTTGAGACATCTCAAGGATATTATCAAAGTTTTACCCAGTCAACAATTGTTTTCCACACTTGTATTGCAGGGTTTCGAATGATCTCGTATTTGACCATTGGCCTCACCAATATCTCTCCGGGTCAAGCAATCGCCTAAAAGAACCCATGTTGTGCTCTGTTCCTTTCCGAATTCAACTTCCGCACACTTTGTTTCGTCTTTTATCTCACGTGACCAATACATTTGTGCTGGAACTTGAGAAGTAGTGTACTTAGACAAGGCTGACTGAGCTTTCAGATAGCAAGAATATGCAACGGTAATAGAAAACCGACACGGTAGTATAACCGTTTAATCAAGAACATTCAGTGAGGCGAGAAAAACAAAAGACGAAACTAAGCAATCCCAAATGAGGCCTTGCAGCTTTATTCACTCACACAAAGGTGATAAGCTGAGAAACAGGCAAACTAAATGACCTTTAAAAACACTGTGAGGAAAGTTGAAACCAGAAATCGCGTTAGAAAAGAGAGAGACATATTGCCGGCTTTTTTCGCCCAGAAAGACTTCCTCTTGTAGCACTTTTGTTTGTTCTGCAGAAACGTTCTATCTTGGACTATCTTGGAACGCGATATGACTTTCACATTATAGATTATCGTAATTTACATAAAGGCTGAATCTGTTATTCTCGTAAACGCGGATGAAAAACACCGAAAGACGAATCGTTATAAGCGGCAGCTATAGGGACATGCACTTCACGGAAATCATGTGAGGGATGCAACTGGAATATCATGGCTCGCTTGAAAGATCCTCTCAGATTCGAGTTATTAAGGGGAATCTAAGTTGGGAAGCGAAACGATGATTTTTCGTACCAAAGTGGTTCTGAAGCCAAATTTCCACAACCGAGATGTTCTTTAAGCCTGTAATCGGGGAAACTTCGGGCGATGAAAACCGGAACCACGCTCCTGAAGCGCAGGGTCACAGTGGGGCCAAAATTATCTTGGATGGCCAACCTGAGTCGAAACTGGACTCTTAGAAGTCGACAGCCGTAGTCCTATTTCCCGTCAGGAGCAGCCAGAGTCGAACTCAGGATTTCTCCGCGATGGCACTGGGACCCAACCTTTTTTCGGGAGTTTCATATGACAGATTCCTATCGAATACTTGAGGTTGCCAGCCTCCCTCCCCCTTCAAGAAGTTTTCATTTGATTACAAACCTCAGTCTTTCTTCAGCTCATACGCATCTCTCACCAACTGAATAATGCATTCGAATTGGAAGAGGAAGAAACCTCTCTTTGAAACGCGACTGTATGTCGGCTCAAATATGACTTTTTTTTGAAAGAAAAAAGCATATATGTGTTAAGCGTTAAAGTTTATATCAGGTGCTGTAGCCTTATCTTTGCCATGATAAGACGATAGCCGTTTGTAGTACGTGCTGAGTGCTTTCGCAGCACTCAAAAACATGTGAACGTTTTTTAGATCAGCTGTGATAAATTGTGAGTGTCTGTCTATTGATGTAGTCGACTTCGCTGTATAAAGCGATTTAAGTGAACAACAAGTAACATATTCTTGTTGAATTTATCTACTTCAGTGATAGTGGGACACAAGGTTATTAGCTTTATTCATTTAAAAAAATAACACAAATCGTTTTTGGAAAGCAGATAATGATATAAAAGATACAAAGCAAATTGAAAACATTAATCTTTGAACAAACTTGATCAGACATCCTGTACTTTAGTCAAGCAAACCTCAAAATTGTTTCAAATACAAGCAATTTCTATTGACGCCTTTCATAAGAGTTCATAAATGGCAACAATCGTGGCGATAATGCTGTTCAGATTGGCACTTCTAGTAGAAAAATCAAAGCCCTACAAAGTTTCTATTCGAGATCTACAACAGCATATTAAAGTAGGACTTGGCACAATCCACTGAAGTAACCGAATGAAGTAACTCGTGCACGCTTCAGATCTCGCGCGCAGCAATACACACCAATTTTGCTTTTGGATTTTACAACTTGAACTTATGTTCAAAATGTTCTTAAAAGGCATTATTACCAAAATCACGTCAACATCTTTTGGTTTTTGTGGCATGTGAGAAGAAAATCTCTTCTTCATCGTGCAGGATAATACTACTGCAAAATCGTCACTTACAAAATCATGGCACGCTAAAAATTCATAATGTACAAAGCGAAACATAGCGAGCTTAATAAATTGATTGCGAGAGAGGACTACTGAAAAGAATCGCAAATGAGAAAGATCATTTTAGGTCAACTTCGCAAAAGTCGTCAAGAGTGTTGTAAGTGAAAATGTCGTTAACGTATGAACGATATGGCGGGGCGCAGAATGGGACCGGTATGAACTGGAGGTGGTATGATGTCTCAGCTCCTATTATTTGCTTCCGCCTTCAACAGACCTACCAACTCAGCGAGCAGAGTTTTGGACACCGCATTTGCACGTAAGCGCATAACGACGTCGGTTCGCCCCTACGTGTCTATAGGTGGCGTTGTTCATAAGCGTCTGCTTTTTGCCTTCTGCTCGTTTGCGCATTGAGAGGTAACATGAAGTGTTAAAACTACGCAGTTTTGCAGTAGCAGTTTGATGACTAACTTTCTAAAGTTCAGCCGGATTTATTTATTCCTAAGTCAACAAATAAGGCATCATTTTCTGAAGATTCACAAATTTGGTTACGATCGAAAATGCCGAAAAAAATTTTTTCACGAAGCAAAGCCCCTGGCAGAGTTTCGCGAAAGTTGAAAGCAGAAGAAATTTCTGTGGAAGATTACTGATATAAATTAATAGGTTTAACCTTTATGACGCTCTATGAAGGCCATCGGGTTGAGAAGTATCAAAAATGTCATCAAAAACCGTTAGCGGAATATGCAAATGTAATTGTTGAGATTGTCCCCTCATATGCGTATAAGCAATAAACTCTTCTTTAGGTTGATTATCATTGTCGGGTATTCGGAATGCATCGTCACCACGCTCCGACAACCTCGCTAAGCACTCCGCACATTCCCCTTCGATTATAGGCTTATTCTCTACATCGTCAACGTTGTCCCTTCTTTCATCTTTTTTCGGTCTTTCCGTTAATTGTGACGTTCCAGATTGCTTAACCGCGCTCAATTCTGAAAGTATGAAAAATTTAGTCGATCACTTTTCCATGAGAAGTGTAAGTAGAAGAGCATCGTGCAAGAGTCTATTAACTCACCTAACAGCGTGATCGTTTCAGCAAACACTATTATTCGTTATCGACAACACATTTTCTTATTTTTTTAGAGGTTCCGCTATTCCACAGAACGAGACAGAATTGTGAGGAGTGAATGCATTCATAAAGAGAAACTCATAATAATTACTTTACGCGAACGATACGAACCACTCATACACTGACACCCCGTACCCTCTCCTAGTCGCGAATAGGGAATGGGTCACCTGCGAACCTATATATTCTTGGTTACGATTTGGTTAATTTCTGAGCAATTGAACCTAAACTGAACCTAAATATTTTTGAGCACTGATTCATAGCCGACATGACTATAAGAATTAGGGAAGACTGAAAATTCTTGAAAGTCATCATTTGTGACAAAAACATTTAAACCTGCGAAGCTTTTCTTTTCGGTCTACCGATCTACAATAACTTTTCATTTTTTGGTGCCACACTATCCACTTTTTGCATAGCGAATAGACATAGTTACGTACCTTGTTTATCACTAAGATATATTCGCAGAATAAGTAGATTGACAACAATAAGCGCAATAAAAGCAAGCACAACCAGAAAGATGAGAGTAATCTCCAGACGCCTATTCGATTCGTGAAAACGTTTTTCGCTCCTAAAAACTGATAATCATCTCCTATATGAAACTTACATGATCCATTGGAGTTACAATTACTGCAGTTGACAAACTCCAATGCTCAGTGTAACTAATAGATCGTCAACAATCTTCTAATGCTCGGTGTATTTTTGGTGTAATTTATAAGATGATTTGGGTACGATATTATTACATGCATCTGTCAGCAAGTGCTTTCATAGATGTAACTGCCGTCCTTTGATTGTTATGAGACTGGTCTACGAGTAAGTTTCGAATGAGTGCAGCATGTCTTTAGTGACTGCCTCACTGCAAGATACAAAAGAGATACGAAGGCAGCTATCATTTAATCGATTTCCGTCACCGATGCAGCTGACAACCATGATTAAGACTGAGGACCATTGCCTTTTTCCTTCTATGATTGTTATGACCAATTTTGATCGCCTGTTGGTCAGCCTGCTGGCGATCTTCTGTAAGATAATAGAACGCAAATAATTTTGTACTTTGGGACGCTTCGACAATATTTTATGAGATCTTATTTGATGGCTCAAACATTCTTCATCCTTTTTAAGTTCTTAATTTCCCATCTAACAATTGCAGTCAATCTTGATTAACGGTAAAACTGCACCACATATAATCATCACTAACGCACAAAAAGGAAATTAAAGAACTGACATTTCCTCGTCAATCGCTCCTGCTTGAACATCTGCAATCTGTTTAGCTTCCGATACATACATTGACATACTCTCATTGAGTTCTTTCATATCGTCCCTTCAACAAGAGAGGTTTTGAGTATTCACGCACAGAATAATACAAAGCTGCTTACAACGATATGAGATAGTCGACAATGGAAAAAACCTGAGGGCTCCATAGTGATGAACAAGAGATCTGAATAAGGAAAGTGCTCATTAAAAAAGGAAATACATTCAAACTTATTGATGCCTTTTCCTTCTGCTTTTACCCCCTCGACGCGTCAGTAGAGTTATTCACTATTTTCCTGACAAGCTAAGATTGATAGTATGGCTATAACTTGCGAGAGGGGCATTCTACATAGGCTAATAAACGTTTTCGTGAAACTCCTAAATTGAATGGCGTTCAATAGGCCATCAAAAAAGTGTTGCCATTCCTCCATTTCCTCTGTAAAACTAACTGAATCTTTGTGGAACTCCCCCTGAAACTCGAAAAGTACCCTCAGTAGTTGTAACCTCCATCAAATGCATGCAGACATGGTAGCTGAAACGAAGCAGTATAAATTATTTAGTTCTATAAATTATATATAAATATTAGGAATTATATATAAAGCAGCATAAATTATATATTCAGAAAGTTATCCAATAACAAACCCTCCAGGAGGAGATGCTTCCAAGTTGGTCGTAAATGGATTTGATGAATTCTCTAAATTCGTTTCATTAATTTCTTCACTATCTCTCCAGCTTCTCCTATAAAGCAACACACTTTACTAATGACCGATTAAATCTGTTATTCATATCAATGAACTTGACAGGAAATTGCAGAAGATATCAGCAGACAAAAATGACAAAATTTTAAGAAGCACGCATCAACTAATTTTTATGAGGTATGCTGTTTCGTTAATGATGAATATATGTTGAGACTCAAGCATCGAAGTTAAACGTCATCGAGACTGTTGGCTAGCTAATGAGAATCTTGCCCAAAATTCAGCAAATCTTTTTTTTCTAGCGGCATAAGAAAATTGCATCATTTATTACTTGAGATATTAAAATTTGACGATGTACGATGAAAAGTGCAAAAAAAATCAGTTCCATATAACTAAACCTCGCATAACAACATACCAGGATGTGTCCTCAACAAATCGAAAAGGTGATTTCTTTTTATATTTCGCAAACGGAATAAAGTCAACATGTAGCCGATGCTGCAAAAAAAAAGTTATTTGAATGATAGAGCTTTTCTCGTTCATTCCAATTCGGTCCATATTTAAAATGATTGTGGCGAAGTACCTAGTCGCTGCATAACATATTCAGAAGGCAATTAAACAATATGGCTTCAAATCATAAATAATTGTTTAGCAAATGTTTTAGCGATCAACGATGGAAAGGTGGTAATAATCGAATAATTAATGGCACAAAGGTTGCGCAACTGATGAAGAAAATTGCTGACGCGAAATTTACGCAAAAGCATTTCTACCAGAGGGAGTTTTCGGGAGCCAAGCACCTTCAAAGTGCTATTGTTTACTCAAAAAATAAATTACAGCGATTCACGCTGAACGGTGAATTGATTAATTGAACGGAAGCCAGAAAACATGCACAGCGTTTAAAAAAAAAAACAGGGGCAAAGATGTTCTTCAAGTCCAACCATTAGGAAGTCATGAAAGCTTTTCCCATACCTGTCATGTCTCACGTTCAGCTGGCAGCTAGTTGGCATGGACTAATTTAACGACTGTCCATGTACGGGCCATTATATATCTATCACCTAGAAATCCCATCGTTTAGGACATCATAACAAAATAAAATAAATAGTGTCAAAAGACTCTAAATATCTCACCAACTAACATTTTACTCCTGGACTTAGCGTGAGTACTACTCTCGATGATTTCAACAATAGCGAATCGGTTGTCGCCAAAAACGCAACCAGCTTACTTGGTTTTTTGCTATGACATCAGATGAGGTCCGCAACAAGAGAAAGGCGTTGACGAAAAGAAGCATTCGACCGCTCAGCACGACAGTTGTCCACAGCAAATAAGCAACAATTCCATTCATCTGTTCGGTGCGTCTCTGAGTTCTACGCTAAACTACAATGGAGACAAAAATGCTGATAAAATTCTGAAGCTAACTGTTGTGATCTGTCCGCTCGTAAGTGGTAACGCTTTGATTTTATTTTGTGGTACGTAGCAGCTTGCGGGGCGAAACGTTGTGGCATTGTGAGATCAAAAGCTCATGAAAATTTATGCAATCGTTCATGCTCAACGGTTTTTAGTTTTTTGGTTAGCTCGAGAGCAAAGCAATGGCATCAGACCTCCTATTGAAATCAGGATAAATTACAAAGCAACAATTACTATTGCATTGCAAAGCTGCAATTACTATTGCATCTAAATTAGTGCTTGTCGATGTTTTCGAACTTCCATTTTTTTTTGAGCCTCTCGCAGTGCTGCTTATGAAGATAAGTAATGTATTTCGACCGGCGAAATCCATGAATGCATTTAACGTTCCGCTAATCCAACAAACAGGCCTTTTACTGCTTTTACTCTTTCACCCAGCCGAGTGTCTGTATTTCAATGGAGAAGACGGAATGCGTACCAGCATGCTAACTATTGATGCCTTGACCACCCACCTGATCAGCCGGTTCTGCAAACTGCAAGGAAATAATAGACATATTCCATATGATTTCACAAACTGCTGGTGAATTATAAAGCATGAATTCATATTTTAACCCACTTTATCAACTGAACAAATTCTACAGCGAGCATTCTTTCGCAACACTGGCTTGATTCCTTAAGAGTCCCGGACCACCACCACCCTCCCGCCACTTCCACCTCCCCGCAGGTTGAAACAACAAGGCAGAAACAAACACAAATAGATCAGAACTGCGCCATCATGATGCGCTCTGCAAAGATAGGCTGGACAAAGCATATAGAAATGCGATTCGTTTAAGTGAAACGAACCTTCGTACACTTTCGCATGTTCGCTTTTGTAAAGAACATTAAGGTCTACGCGTCTGTATGTGCGTCTCTGCTTGTCCGTTTGTCCAATGGCCTCAACCCGCGAATCGTGAAAGCCGAAATAATTGAATTTTATTGAAGTGATCTGCAATGTAGAATGACCTTCCTTGTCCAGTTCTAGAACTATTTATTTATAGGTCACGGTAACTTATGGTATTCCAAAGGGTAAGAAATTCTTGGATATTGACAGTTTTTTGCAACTTTTCAATGTCATAGGTCCCCATGATCGACGAATCAATGTTGGAATTGGCATGCCTGCAGCCGATCAAAACACGGGAAAAAAGTTTAAAGGTCTATGTGTTGCTGAACCAGCTGCAATAGGCATAGAAGAGGAGAAATTTTTTTGAGGGACTAGGCCAAGCCAAAGGCGTGCTCTTGTTTGACTGTATTCAGAGACGAAGATATTCGAGAAACGTCTTTTCGATTTAATTAGTAAATCCATGTAGCCTTCGTAGCTCGACTTGTTTAATGGTTTCCAGCCCCTTCAGAACTCTTTTTCTTTTAAATTTAACCACGATTGAAGAATATACTTTGGAGCGAGCAGAATCGCTCAAAGATGCCAAAGATAATTTTCTAGTTGGCGTTAACGTTTGGCTGCAATCCTTAAAATTCATTTCCAATTTTTTTGCGTTTTCCCTTTTACATGAACGTTTGCTATATCCTGATAATGCAGCCTGCAATTTGAGCGAAAGATTTGTGATTTAATTTATTTGCTAGTACTTTTTTCCTGATTCACGAGACCTTCATGGTGCTTGTATGCCATTACTTCCTTAGCCAATAAGTAAAGCACCTGCAGGCACAAGCTTCGCCATGAATCTTTTTTTTTCGCGCTGTCTTCCAGCTATGATTGCAATGTATATCTTATAGCTATATATCAATGAAAAAGCTATCAGCGCGCCGACTCGGAATTATCATAATGATTTAAGCAATGCTGATTTTCGTTGATACTTCAGAAGAAGAGTAATTGAGCTACGCAGAATTTAAAAAATCGCATTGTGATAAGCATTGTGCTTTTCAATAGATGTTTACTTCGTTCAAACTAAACTGAATCCCGCAATGTTTAAGTGAAAATTTACTTCATTTTCGAAGTTCGTTTTTGTATGTCAGTTGTAACGTCCGAAGACGTCAGTCGGAGCATTTCTACTACTAAAACATTCATGCATAAGGCTTTGACGCGGAACTTAATCACTCAAGGTTACCTTCTCATCCCATTCCAACAATCGCGAAATGAATTGTTGTCGTTTGTTTGCTTGAATAGAAACTGTCGAAAATAAGAACGCTGGCCTCGCTGTTACGTTCGTCGAGTCTATTTCGAACATGAATTGGTCAAGCCTAAAATCTGTCGTACGAAATTTTCGCACTGTTCTGGTAAATTGCAAGTGATATCTTTGTGAATGACCTGGCCGATTGTCTCCCATCTGATTGCGAATGCTTTCTCTTTGCCACCGATGCCTCATTCTTCATGATCAGACCACTGGTCACGGAAATGGTTCTTTATGTGGCCCTGGATAAAACAACTTCCATCCAGTTTGGGCAAATTGATCCTTAAAATATCCTTCTACTTAACGCCACAGCATTTGCACTCACTACCTAAGTTTGTTGACTGTTCAAGGAAGCTTCACGTTTCGATTATTAGAAGGAAGATATGCTTAGTTAAGTGTGACTCCTAACCGTGTGCAGATAGTTAGCGCTTAAGGTTTGCAGACGCTTGACCTGCGTCCCTACTACTTTGATGTTGCTATGGCGTTTAATATTATTTGTGGAACTAGTGGCCTACGCTTTGATGAACTCTTCGAAGTACCCCCTGCAAATGGCCGCACTAGTTCGATGGGTTCCTCCAAAGTTACTGTTAATAGCTGCAGACTGAACACTTGCAAAGGCTTTTTCTCAAAGAGGGTAATAAATGCGTCGAAGCCCGCACAGCACGAAATCGCAAAAGCGAAATTATTAGGTTCCATGAGAATTACTTGGTCCCGCATCTTGAACAATGAAATATACGTTGCATGCCAACCCCCCCCCCCCCCCCCCCCCCCCCTCTTCCCCCCCACAGGAGAAATTTCTAGATATGCATAACACTAGATATGGGAGAAAAAGACTTGACTTCTTTGCTGTATGCGAAAAGTGCTTTCATAAAAACACCCCACTACACCTATTTAATATAGAGGGCTTTGATATGTTTGCGAACTGCCGAGAAAGAATGAAAGACGGAGGGACAGTGGTATGGGTAAAACAAAAACACCTTGCGAAACAGCTTAACCATATAGTGAAAGCCGTCGGCTCCGCATGTGAACAAATAGCAGTAAAACTGCAACGAATCATTTTGGCAACATTTTACAGACCCGAAAAGAGTCGGATGAAGAATGCGTTACCGAACTGAGGCACAACCCTCGGAAACGAGTGTTCAGCCATCGTCGTCGCTTTATTCGTTAGGTGACCTAAATTCGAATCCCAAACAGGGACCCTTACTGCACCAGCTAAAAAGCTGAAATCTAAAAATCTACCAGCTTTATAAGACGTGTTATGATGTGTTACAAAGCTGACACGCACGCATCAGCTTCGAAGACCCGAGCCAACACAGCAACACCTCAATGACGTCGCATGCACTTACCGAACTCCGCATTAGCCGCCATCTACCTATCAAAATCAGTGTAAAATACAAAACAACAAGCGTGAAAGTTCCAGACCCATCCAATCGTACGTGTGGCAGGAAATGGAGAAACTTCAACACGAAAATGTACAGCAGTCAGCTTGTAAAAATTGACTAGCAGCCATACGAACAGCAGTACTGCGCAAATCCCTTCCTGGGGCTTATAAAATGTGCAACGAAAATATGCATGCAGGCCTGAGCATTTGCCAGTAGAAATTAGAAGGCAGATGTCAGAAAGCAATCAACTTCTTAAGCTGACTTACCGTTCCTAAAAATAAGGTCTTGAGGGCAGGTTTCAAAAGAATTAGGAACTTGCTAATTAGTGTTCGTCAAGAGTTTGAAAGAAGAAAGGTCTCTCAGAAAGTTAGCAAATACGAAGGGAACCCGGCTAAGCTATGGAATGTTTTAGAAGCACTTCTATGACAAGGAAAGAAGAAAAGTCAACACCGAAAAAACTAAATCGGAACCAAGCGCAAGACAAAGTATCTCTTAGACCGCTAAGCAGTGAAGATATAGTAAGATGAATAGCTAGACTTAAAACAAATAGGGCAGCAGAATTGCACGGGGCTACAAATAAAATGCTGGAAATAGCAAAGGACTTTGCTGCCACGAGACTTCTACCATTATTCAATACAATAATTCAGAATCGGGAATTTATTGAGGAGTGGAAAGAGAAGGAGAACAAGGCAATATTTAGGAACACAGGCAACGAACAACAATCAGTCAACTATCGGCCTATCAGTCTTCTTTCTTGCGTTTCCAAACTCTTTCAGCAATTCATACACCCATAGATCTATCAAGTAGTTGAGGCCGTTTCTGCCGAATTGTAAGCATACATTTCGTGGGAGATATTCCATCACAATGGCGCTCGCGGAAATATGTGAAAAATCCTCCTGAACTTAGGAAACAATAATCTAACCTATATTGAGCAGCTACGTATCCAGAAAGCGTACGATATAGCGAACCTATATATGCTCCTCCAGAAAATCATCGGCAGAGTAAATCCGAGTGAGAAACTAAGCTACAAGCTGCAAGAAAGCTAGAAGAAGGATACCTGCTAGAAAGGAGAATGAGAACACTGGTCGAGGATGGGATATCAAAAGCGAAACAAGTTCCTATAGGCATCCCGCATGGAGGCATATTTCCGCCTATTCTTTTTGCCTTTTTGTTTTGAAGTGTAAGTGAAGTTGAGACGCACAGGAAAATGATACTCTTCGCAGATAATGTGCAACTTCTGTACACGTATGAAGAAAGTAAAGAGCCGAATGTGATGAAATTGATCGAAGACATGAAAAAAAAATTGTGAAATTTCTAAGAGAACTCTAGAGATGAAAATAAATGAGCCAAAAACAGGGATCGCCCGGTTTTGAAAACCGCAAACTAAGAAGCGCTTAACTTGTTGGGTCATTCTAAAAGTTTGCGGAGAGCAAATAACTGTCAAAAATAACACTCAAAACCTGGGTCTATATCTAGACGGTAGCCTAACCTTCTGAGCCCACTTTGACAACGCGTCCCGTTCGTGTTCAAAGCTGCTCCACCATATGAAAGCAATAACGCAATACATAAATACGAAATGCACAGCCATGCTAACAAGCGCCTATTTATTTCCTGAAACCAGATTATTTCTGCCGATCACTGCGATAGCTACAAAAAATAATCTTAAAGTACTGCAACGAGTTGCAAACCACTCAACCAGAGTCATTCACAGCCTCAAAAAATTCGGACAAATTCGGGAACACAAAGTCCAATACAGCTGGAGAGATATTTCAACACAGAGAGATACCGTCTTCTATTTCCTTGGGCATTTAAAGTAATGGCCGAAAAAAATAGAAGACGGCCGGCCATTTCAGTGAAAATTTGAATAATATGCTGACAAAAAGAATTCATGACCGCACGAGACGAGAAATGTACACCTGTGAAATATTTCGAACAAATTATGGACAGAAAACGATGAGATACCGAGTGACAGCTTCCCTCAACACACTGCTGCCTTCAAGTTGAATAGTAGTGCGTTGTGATGTAAAGATGTCGTGTGCAGAAAAAAAGATGTACACTTAAGTGAACGAACGTTTCGAATAAATAACGTGCAAATTCTTATTTTTGTCGAATATTCATTCCTGCAACTTAAGGCAATGCAAATAAATGACTTGCGTGTACAACAATTTTGTTATTGCCTACAAGGGGTAATAAATAGCTCAAAGCGCAGTTTCTGATGAACATGAGCTGCTTGCCCATGAATACTTTTCTCAAATAGCTCTTTCGGGCCCATAACGTTATAACTCCAGGTGACCGTACTCTGCAATCAGTGTGGCCAGAATTAAGCCTTTGTTTTCAACGATTTTGCTCGGCGAAATGAGATCAGGTCACAATGATTCTCGGCGAAATTGCTTCGCCGAAAATGTATTCATTTGCTTCTAGAGGCTGTTGTATAGCTGCATAGTGATTTTTACAAAAAGCTACCACATAGTCGAATGAGGTGTAGATAGCATCAAACGTAGAAATGCAAAATGTCGGTTAAATTTTTCACGTTTTTGATTCCCACTAAAAAACTGAAATTGAACGGCATCCTCAAAATTACAACTGGTCTGGAGGAAGGATTGAGCGATGGCGAAAACAGCAAGATTAGAAAGATTGAGACAGACGTATTATTGGTTCGCTGAATGAGCTAATAAAAACACCGTATGCTATAATGTGCGCTGACCATGAGAAATCCTGTGTCACAAACAAATGCATGAGTGGTTGGTACTTTTATCGCATAACAAAATGAACAGTTGATAAATATGTTTTTGAACAACTGTTTGCATTTGTGATATGTCGAACGTGAAATGAGGATTTTTATTTCACATATGCGCATTGTGCACAAACATTTGTGTGTGAAAGAGGATGGCTTCCGATTGTGGATATGATCTCGGCATAGAAATGTTCTCAAAATTATTATAGTGAGCACTACAAATTTTTAGTATTCCTCTACGATACTAGCAAATCATTTCTAGTTCAGAAGACTCAAAACCGAAAAAAGCCCACGTGAAATAAATCAACTCTCTTCAATGGACTGGCAGACATGCGTAACGCTTGCCAATGTATGAGAGGTTTAAAAGAAAAGGTTGAAAAGTGGCGTAACCGTGCGGTAGACAATCACGTCAGACGCCGACTGAAGCGCACTGATAACAGCGCAGATTCGAAACTCGATATTCTAGTGCTCGAGCAACCGCATTTTTCTATATGCAATTTGAACGAATTTCTAGCCTTTTATAGCTGATACGATTTTTGACCGTTTCACCAATGCTACAAATCGTGATTCTGACTTTTGCAGCGGTCAAGCTCTATCGTACCGGAGTTACTGTATTCGGGAAACCATCAACTTGACTAACTATTAGATCCGATCGCTAGAGAATTGTGGCACCAATGATAACCATGTCAACAATAAAAGGCCTGCATTTCTTTCTATTTTAAATATGGTACTGTCGAAAACGCTCCCCAATGGTTGCGCACTTTTGCTAAGAAATGGTTTAGTGTCCGATAATCGCTGCTGTGATATTTTGAATCCGAACTGATGTCATGATACATTTACAGCAAATTTGCTACTATAAATCATTTCTAACATCGATTTTACGAACAGTCGTTATGTAGCACAGCACTAATGGAATTGTTCTATATCACTAATTTTACTACAATCGCGTGAGTTAAATATACCATTTCTTTACTTCGATAGAGTATTTTTCATTATTGCAATTACTTCACCGGCTTTATAGTTCGCTGTTTTCGTCATATCGAAAAATGCCACTTTGTTAGTTGCTAATGGCGACTGAGCCGAAAGGTCTTCATTCCGTCTTCCGTACACACCTCCCATCAGAGGAGGAGACTGAAATGGCAAGTAAACGATGCTTAGTCGACAATCGATCAACGTTTCCGTCAACCTAATCTGTCCAACAAACTATGAAATTTAGGTTTTCTGCAGCAGTCAGGCTAACCTGATTTTCCAAATGCGTGTGGGCACACTCCTCTCGATTTTTTCTTATGTGCAGACCGCTTTGGCATATTCGTTAAATATCGCCCTGATCTACTTACTCGTCACTGTGTGAGTGATTATGACATAGAGAACTTCAGCTTCATCCTTATAACGATCCTTTTTAAGTTTTGTCCTTTTTGAGTTCATTTAATGGTCTGGATCATGTTACCACAGAAACCGCCTTCTTGAATCTTTGTTGATTCGATTTGATGCCCATCAACGCCAAAAACCCTCGAAATGTATCTTTAAGCAATTTCACTTTTTTATTCAGTCCTGATAGAATCTACTGGATCTAAACGAGGAACATTAGTAAAGGAAACGCTTGGTTTCAAATACTTGCTACCATCTGAATCTGCGAAACTCCATGAAAAACGCCCAAAACTGGACAACTTTTTACCAACAACTGAACCGAAAGTCAAAAAGAGCGCGCCAATATGATTTAATGAGATTTCTTACATCACTTTCATCATCTTCGTATAAAAATCGGAGAAAAATTTTGAAGAGAGAGCTGCGCTCATCTCTCGATTAAAAAATAAGCAAAAGTTGCTTAATAATTATTTGAATTATTGGCACCGCACTTCAAACAAAAACTTCAATTGGGTGCATTCGAAAAGAATATACTGCGCGCTTCGGAATATTTTTCTATTCCAGGGATCATACTTACTTCCACAAATATCGCCTAATTTTGTTCCATATGGCCGTGCTGAACTTATTCTTCAGCAGTGTATTGGTATTTCTGCAACAGGCGATTCATGCGCCGATCACTACGCATGCAATGGTCGTTAACACAGAAGGGCCTTTATACCAAATATTTGGAACTACTCATGCAGGTCGTATTGCACTCAGCATATTCTTCAGTGAGTATACAGGTACTACTATCAGTCGCAATTTTAAAGAGAGCATAGAATTGTATAAATGACCGTGTGCAATATATTAAAATTGTAATACTGGAGCGGTGATGTCCAAATGTTAATGAGTTTCGGTGATATGGTTATTTTGATGAGATTTTGAATCGTTTGTTCGTTGTGCAACACTCGCTCCTTGTGATCTGAAATGAACAACTAGATGGAAATGGCTTATACAACTACATCGACCAAATCAACACAACTGAAAGTTGGAGAAAAATCACATAATATAAGGTGGAAGTTATCAGGTAGTGCTGATAAAAATCGCATTTTGCATTGCATCGAATCGGTGCTATCTACATTACTGCTAACTGCAATATTAATTGACCTATTAATCTACTGCATGATGCGGTACTAAATCAGTTACTCTGAACGGAGAAATGCTTTTGTATTCTAACAAGGAAAAAAAATTACTTTGCTTCATTTCAGCGATATTCTGTGTCTATTCATTATCGTATACGTTCGCGGTCACCTATCGATATTTGAGCCTCGTGCATACAAAATTTGTTGAAAAATATTTGACAAAGCGAAATATTCTCTTAGCATTTTTTATCATTCATTTGTGTGGTATTTGTCTCTTCATCTTAACGCTTACTGGAATCGTAAGACAATTGGTTATTTCGAAGTATAATCCAACAATGCCAGATAGAGACAACAGCAAAAACGTTGAGAATCCTAAACGGTACTTCTCAGCTGCACATTGCGCATCTATTTGGGAATGAGAATTTAGAAATGAAAAAAATCGCTGAACGAAAAATCACATTAACGAACTTTTCTGATCTTAAATCGATACTTTGTTATGACCCCTATCTTCCCTGCTTACATGGACAATGGAGCATAGCTCTATTAAATATAATGGTAACTGGGTTATCCTTATGTACTGTTTTGTAGTTTTGCCAGATTGAAGTAATCTAGATGCAAAAGGCTTCCAGATTTTTAGCGTATTCGTATTGCTCTAATAATGGTCGCTGAGGCTTTAATGAAAGCATGCCAAGCATTCTTTTGTCATCGGCGTTTGACAGTTGCTTTAAAAAGGCTTTCATGGAATTGCGAACAACGATGAAAACGCAATCTTCAATTGTAATTTTATAAACGACTATATATCATATACGCAGCGCAGTCAGAGATGTCGAAACCTTCTCGTTATGCTCTTGCTAACATGACCATAGACTTGAGAAGAGAAAACATCTAAGATCGGTGCTCATGTCACTCAGAGATTTTTTTCGATTGCGGGATTGAAATACATCTGGTTCTGTTGTAAATTAGCGTGATGAAACATCCAAGAAATGCTCTTTTCAACGAGCACCACAAGGAGCAAATGACGGTTTTAATACTCCAAAGCTACCCAAAAACACAAAGCAATTCACACTAGGCGTGCGAAAAATTTCATAATCTTGTGATCGGTGCAAAACTTTCTAAATATTGCTCCTATTCTTTGCTTGTCATTGTGGTATGCATTTATTGCTTTTACTTAAGGGGATTTTAACCTAATGGAATGTGTAAACGCTGTGAAGCTCATGAAATCGCTTTTTTTTCCGGAAGTGACAGTTGGAACAACTTTCAGAATATTTAGTGAAGCAATAACCGTTTAATTTTTTTTTTCGATTCAGACAAACAAAATGGATTCCTTAGAGAATGTGATTGCACGAATGGAACCACATATCCTCTTCGACACGCTTTTTATTGGCAGCAATTTCGCTCACAAGTAAGTTGAAAGGCAGTTAAATTTTCATAACTTAAATAGGTTTCATTCATATCTCTGTTTATCGTCACATTCATAAAATACACACTTCTCATCAGTACATATTTCAACGTGCTCATATTTCGAAAAGCCGTATCTCGCATACTTGTTCTCATTGTACTTGCTCATAAGCCATTCCAAACTATTATGCTAAGTTTGTTAACAACGAATTTTCAACCACTCAAAAAATTCTTCTTGCTTCTTACGAACAAGCAAGTTTTGACTACAACACTGAAGAAATTCAGCTGCTATAGAGAAACCCTTTTCATGCATCAGACTAATTTTGTCTTCCCAGGCAGATTTTTGCGACGCCGCACTGTGTGTATATACATACGTCTTTCGCCTGTCTATTCGGTTGTTTCAGTTCGTAAAACACTGGATCGAGGGTTGTGAAATTTGCACATTCTTATCGACCCATCGACCTCTAGAGAAAAGAACAGCACTTAAACATGGTAAATATCTGGATGCATTTCGCAACCTGTTGTTATATTTTGCATAGATGTAGTCGCAGGAAAACAGTCTTGAAAAGTCCTGTGTTGCTGGAGGCAACAGTTAAAATTTGAACATATTCACAATGTGATGACACAACGCAAATTCACATTTCATCGCTTGCGAGCGATTTATGAATACGGCTGATCAAACGACCTGGAACAATCATTGCGTGTATGCGTTCCCATTTTTTTCAGATGGAGCATTCCTATCGTTTTTTGCATTTCGGTGATCCTCGTGTTTGGAGGTTTTGTATTTGTACTGTATGGAACAGTTATGGCACGCAGATATCTCAGCGAAAAGAAGTATGTTGTGAATCATTTATTATCCCTCTCCAGACCGAACTTGGGCTCATAGGACGCGGAACTCCGCGATTACAGAATGTATGAAGCACAGCTCGAATGAATGAAAATGTGAAATTCCGGCAATAAGAGCGCGACCTTTCTAGGAAAACGTGCAGCAATGGTGAAGGCAGTTCAAATCAAGAAAGTGAATTGACGGGCCATCCCTAAATTACAGTCAGCAGCAAAAGCAACTTCTTGTAAACCGTTTGGAAACCGATTGCTGAAAGCGCATGTCATGCCAGCCACACAGCACGCTTCCCACCTTGTCAGTCACAGCAAATAAGACTTTAAGTGCGAACAGCGATCAACAACTCCAGCTAAGGCGAGCCAGCGAGGGGACGCTGTCGTCGAGAAGCCGGCCATCCCTAAATTACAGTCAGCAGCAAGAGCAACTTCTTGTAAAAGCAAGAGCAATTCGTTTGGAAACCGATTGCTGAAAGCGCATGTCATGCCAGCCACACAGCACGCTTCCCACCTTGTCAGTCACAGCAAATAAGACTTTAAGTGCGAACAGCGATCAACAACTCCAGCTAAGGCGAGCCAGCGAGGGGACGCTGTCGTCGTGAAGCCCCCTAAATTTGTGGTTTTTCACACGCCACATAATGTATTAATGCTATTGCGTTTCCTTATCGTTATCTATTCCGTAACAACCATTTCCTTCTAGGTACATCCAAAACGAATGAATGTTTCTAGTAAAGCTCAAAAATATATGACTCAGTGCACCAAGAGATGTCCATGGAAAACTGTTTCGACAAGTTTTCTATACACAGATACCTCCTATCCCGACGGATCACTATTCTAACTGCTGTACGCGTGCAACTATCCAAATTTCCTCTCCCTTCCTCCCTTCATCCCTTCCCAACCATAAATCGCTTACTCCCTTCACACTTACATGAATGAACAGAGCGATCCATATAGGGTGCATTTCCGACCGGAAACGCTAGTGATGCATCGTACTTTAATGAACGCCCTCTGCTTACAAATGGCGCTGCCGATGCTGTTCTTCGCACCAATAATCATCCATGTTATCGTTACCTTCTTTTGGGATCCTCCAATTTTCATGGTTCGTTTGCCGATTATATTCTTCGAACACAATTTAACCGTTAATGAATTACAATTCGTAGGGACTTTTTTCAATTCGTTCTATTCTCGTGCTGAGCTCATACCTTCGTTGCAAACGAGACCTTCGATTTCATCTGTACATGTTTGATTACAAGGTCTTTAAAGAGATAGATGTCTTTAAAAACGAACGCTGATGAAGATTCATCGATAATATGACAGCGGTGTTGAAAAATTGATCGCAAATTTCACTACGTTGCTAAATTGCCAAGGAGTCGTTATGTAGTGTTGGTTGCGCTCCATTACATGGCCACAATATTTTTCGAATGTTATCACCAGTCTGCAAAAATTGTTCTGCAATACCTCAGAAAGCTATTCAAAGTCACGACTGGTTTACTTACACGCTGGTCGCATGGTCAAGCATACATGGTAATTCCTCTTTTCGGAAACCTTTGAAAATCACACAGTAACAGCCGCAATATCCTTAGAAGAACCTTCTTTGGTATTCGTGTTTTAGGTAGATTTTGATCGTGGATTTCCCCGCCTTGTATGCTCAAGGTGATTCTCGGGCTGCACTTCGTAAACTGAACGCACATAAGCTGTCGTGAAAAAAAAAGTTTTGATCAAAACGTGATAGAAGGCTTCAATCTAGGACTATCAAGTGTACGGCTTAATTGGTTGGCAGCCAGTATTCGATCCACTCATAACGATTTATTCGGTGATACCCTATCGTAAAGCAGCCATCAAATTCTTCCTTCAACCGACAGTCATGGAAAGACGACGCAAAATTAGACGATCAACTGTCTGCGTAACGAAGAGCAGAAACCTTGCGACTGAATTGGACGATGGTGGTACAGCCAGAAAGACGAAATCATCAAGCCCATCAGAAGGCGTTGCGAGAAGATGAAAAGCGACTTGCATTTATCAACAATATGAAAAGCGTTTAAAAGAGCTGATGAAAGAACGATGTGTTAGCTGAGCGAAATCGTTGCTGCAATAGAACCATGCCTGTTAACTGTAAGTTATCTGACATATACCCATAAGTGCTGAACTTCTCTTCATGCTTTGAATATTCTCGTGCGCTCTGCTGTAGTTCTTCATTTCTTACAAATTGCTCTATGCTTTGCAAAAATTCCTGCGCTGAAAATTTTTGTCCCAAAAACGTTTTTTGATGGCATCACATTTGTGTTCGTCTGGAATTATGATCAAAAAGTTGTCGAAGAAAAATTACTCTATCTGTAGAAACGAAAGGTGCACATATCATGAAGTTCAAGCGGTGAGCATGGTAAAATCCACCATAAACTTTCACTGAATCGTTGTCACTGCTAGAATCTCAAAGATAGCCGTATCACAAGCTTTTGCGTAGTAAACTGATCACCTGAATGAATTCGGAAATTCGCAGATGACGTTTCTTCCAACTGTTTAGTTGATATTGTTGTAAGATCGAATGTTTTCTGCTACAGCCACCGATCAAATGTTGTGGGACATTAGCAGGAAAGCAAATACATGCATACTGAATGTGAACTCTCTGAACTGTATGTGTACCTGTTGAACATTAGAAAGGAACTGATCGCAATAAAGGCAACAAACGCATTATGCAGCGAACGAACCTCATCTTTTGTTCATTTATCTCCATAATATCAAAGACAACATTTTCAAGGTCGTTTCTACTAACTCTACTAACTTGTTCTTCACACATAAACATTTCACATCCTAAGCACTAGCATCCATATGGAGTCATCGAGGGACCACTACAGAATTTTTAAAGCGAACTATTAAATCAGATCAGCGGATGACCGGCATGAATATGTTTTCCGATTTTCCGGTTAGAGGTATCTAATTCGCTTTAGAAATGTTTGAACACGGAAAGAGGAGCCCTTTGTTGTGGATTGACCCAGAATCAAACATTTATCCAATATGTTCAGCGGGAATATCAGAAATCTACAATTGTTTCTTTATTAGCGCCTGTCATTCAAAACTTTTGTGCTCTTTTTGCCTGGATATTTCCATTTGTCATCCCGAAATAGTATTCATGACCTGAAGTGGGAGAGGCCGGAAATAGTTCGCTTACCAGCAAGCATTCACATTTGGAATACTCGATTTAACTGCGTCATGAGCTCTGAATGTGAAAAGTTATGAGGTCATTGCTTGATTCGGAAATCTTATGTTTTCTACAACTGCTTTACTGAACCAGTTAGGTGCACTAATTTGTTTCATCGATAAACATGCCATTCAAATAACTCATTCTTCCCGTATCATTCCATGAGTCCACATTTTAAGCGAATTGTTTCCGTTATTTTGATTGGCCCTTACGCAAATCGTCAATATACCCCAAACACTTCGATACAGCATTCATTAAATGTGGAATGTCATTAACAGAAATAAGTCAAACTGACTGATTTACGTGATCAAAAAAAAACATTTTTAGGCAAGTGCTAGTCTATGTGCTTCTACGTTTTCGTCCAAATAATTGGATGGGTAATCGTCATCATCAAATTCCCTCCGTCCTCCGATTTGAGTGCTTATAATTTCACTCAGAGTCGATGCATCATTATCGATTCGGGTTTAACTGATCGCAACGCGTATATGTTATAAATGTCGGATTTCATCACTTTTGCGTCGGTACTTCTCATCGTTGAAACGATCAACAAATTGAACAAACGCACTGTCAAATACATATGTGGTGTACGGTGTCTCCATGATGCATTTTGCAAATGTGCGTTTGCCCAAGCGCGCATCCCTCATAACTCATCAGAAATATGATCGGCATGAATATGTTTTCCGATTTTCCGGTTAGAGGTATCTAATTCGCTTTAGAAATGTTTGAACACGGAAAGAGGAGCCCTTTGTTGTGGATTGACCCAGAATCAAACATTTATCCAATATGTTCAGCGGGAATATCAGAAATCTACAATTGTTTCTTTATTAGCGCCTGTCATTCAAAACTTTTGTGCTCTTTTTGCCTGGATATTTCCATTTGTCATCCCGAAATAGTATTCATGACCTGAAGTGGGAGAGGCCGGAAATAGTTCGCTTACCAGCAAGCATTCACATTTGGAATACTCGATTTAACTGCGTCATGAGCTCTGAATGTGAAAAGTTATGAGGTCATTGCTTGATTCGGAAATCTTATGTTTTCTACAACTGCTTTACTGAACCAATTAGGTGCACTAATTTGTTTCATCGATAAACATGCCATTCAAATAACTCATTCTTCCCGTATCATTCCGTGAGTCCACATTTTAAGCCAATTGTTTCCGTTATTTTGATTGGCCCTTACGCAAATCGTCAATATACCCCAAACACTTCGATACAGCATTCATTAAATGTGGAATGTCATTAACAGAAATAAGTCAAATTGACTGATTTACGTGATCAAAAAAAAACATTTTTAGGCAAGTGCTAGTCTATGTGCTTCTACGTTTTCGTCCAAATAATTGGATGGGTAATCGTCATCATCAAATTCCCTCCGTCCTCCGATTTCAGTGCTTATAATTTCACTCAGAGTCGATGCATCATTATCGATTCGGGTATAACTGATCGCAACGCGTATATGTTATAAATGTCGGATTCCATCACTTTTGCTTCGGTACTTCTCATCGTTGGAACGATCAACAAATTGAACAAACGCACTGTCAAATACATATGTGGTGTACGGTGTCTCCATGATGCATTTTGCAAATGTGCGTTTGCCAAAGCGCGCATCCCTCGTAACTCATCAGAAATTTTACAAAACTGAGATGACCTTTGGAGTCTGAGTCCGGCTTAGTCAATGCATTGTCCGCCTGGTCTTATTGATGCACTTTTCCTTGGTGACGAATTCAAATGGCAAAATAAGCTTTGCATCCAGGAAAAAACATGAAATTTTGTGGAAATTGCATGCGTATAGAATGCGATAAATGCGCACGATACGGCAAGCAGTTTTCGTCCTCTTAACCACTGATACAATTGCAGCATCGGAATGCCAGCCAAACTTTGTCATCTATTGTCGTCGTCCAACGATGAAAACGCCACTTTTTTTGAACGTCTTTGCATTATTTTTTAAAGCGTTTATGCAATCGGCTGATCTACTTTAGATAACCGAACTTATGAAAAATATTCATTGATATATTTTTGCAGTTATAGTAACTTTGTGTCATTTACGCATAGCGTCAATTAAGACAAGATATTATGCATCATGTTTGCCAGCATATAGAACTTTCGCCTATAAGTATGGTAATCAATTTACAGCATAATCGTTATAGCGTTTCTAATAAATTGTGTTATTATCGTGATCGGTGCACTCGTTCGCGTTCAACTTTTCTCTTTTCAAATACATTCCTATTTTAAAGCAAATGAATGAGAATTGTATTACGAACATTAATTTACTCTATCGTATTAGAAGTGACTTCTTTGGGTTAGTGAATATTTGACTCATTTAAAATCTCTCGTAATGCTTCATTGTAAAGCATATTTTTGTGCAAAAATTTCCCATTTTTCAGAAACAAATTGTGTGCGCAGCATGAATTTTCATTTTTCTCATAGTTTGAGCTAAATTCCGTTAAGGTAATACGGTTCGAAAGCGGTTGGCACCAATTGATAAAATAATGCTTAATTGTATGGCCAAACAATAAACGTGAACTGATTGCATAGTATAGCAAAAGGACAAATGAACGTTACTGGTAATCCGATAGTGCTGCACGCATATTTCTTCATTTATCTATGCATATTTTGTGAGCTTAATGAGCTTTCCAGAACTCTCCGAAATATTTATTTTCCATAAAACTGCCATTCAGCTTTTGCTTATTCATATAACATTTGAATTTAAAACCACTAGAGAGAGGAACTAAATTTAGAAAAAAAGCAAGTCGGTGTTTATAAATGAGACCTTATGGATGTATTCACCTGATCGGTTGCAATTTTTTAAAGCTCAGATATATATATATTACTAGTATTGCTATTTCGTTTGATGATCATTAGTTGAGCAATATAATATAGCGAATCGTGTTTGTTCGACATGTGGGCACCTTAAGCGATCATCGAAGACGCCTTGAACAAACTACGATTAGGAAAGAAGAAGTGCAAAGTGCACAATGAAAGTGCGATAAAGACAAAAGGAAAACGGAAGTAAATAAAAATGAATCAGTGATTGGCACAAATAATGAGCACTTAAATTGAGACAAATGTTATATGCCTCATCAACAACTGCTTCACACCGTTGCATAAGGACTTGACGAGATGAGAATAAAGTGTGATGAAAAGGCAATGTTCTTCTGGAGATGTGCTTACGATTGCTTTTTTGGAAAAGAAAACAAAAAGCTTGTGAATGTATGATCATTATGTTTCTAATGTTTCATTACTTTCGGCGACCGCTTCATGTGATTAGCAATCTGTAAACGTCTAAACAATAGAATTGATCAGCAAACTATGAGTTTTGCTGACCCATAGATGTTTAAATATACATATTGCACATCGTAACTAAAATTTTACTTGTAGACAAATTTTGTGCCGTTTAGCATCACGAATTGTATAACGTTTATATCGAAACGCAGAACGCTTGATTCTGTTGTTTTAATGAACGACTGTTGCTGACTTTTATGACTCTTAGGGTGTACATCCATAAAATGTGCGCATAATATGTCGAACATATTCCCAATACACATGAACACTTCCCTAGCCCATTCACAATTCTCACTGAATTTAGCAAAATCATTCTTGAACTTCGCAAAAAATATCTATGTGGGAGTCACGAAAAAGATTTCGCCAAAAAAGTCGTACAAGAACTTCAATTGTTTACCAAAATTAAACAACGCAAATGGTCGGCAAATAAGACTTTCGTCGATCAATAAACGCAAAATGGTCAAAGACGCCAAGAATTTCACGATTTTAGGTTTCTAAAAAAGAGGTTTCTAAGAAATTGGAATCGTTATGGCAGTTTTCGACCTTCGACTTGAAACTTACTCAGAAATGTGAGTGTGACTCCCCTTAAGAGATCGGGGTGAGGGGCTGTCTATAGGTGATTAGAATGTGCGAACAATCTGACGATATTTAAACAACGCTCATGTTTGGCACTTTCCATTAACTTAATCGTTGCAACTGAATAAATTTTATAATTCAGCGTATGACCGTCGCTGATTCTCATTAAAAATAGCGATGCGTGATGAATTATGGCAATAAAGTCGACGGTGATCCACTTTTGCCGTGTGCACTAAACGTTGTCGACTTTGTTGAAGGGAAATTCATTTGGTATGATCACAGAAATAACACCCGCCATAGTCTCACTGGTGGAAAGTCGCATGATTGTAAAACATGTCAAACGTTTAGATGATAGTCGAAAACGGGAATTTGAGCAGTATCAGGTATAGGCTCTGAAGATGGTACTTTGCCAGCATAACAGCAATCTTGCTGAACATCTGACCACAGGAGCAATTAACAGTTATTATCATGAACACGAAGCACATCTCTAGGTAACAAAGAATCAGCAACATAAAAGGAGGACAAATGTTTCGAGTAGTTTCATCTCTTCATCTCAGTCGTTTGGTATAAGAGGAGAGAAGAACGGATCTCTGCTTCAGAAAAGAACGTCATCCAAGGCCATCTAAGACAGTTATTCTTGAGAACGATGAAACAGCAGAATAATTTGAAAACGGCTTCATATGGTATCTGTCGGAACTGGAGTAATGACACCTATGGAAACTGGGATGTTTTGCATCCCTTGAGTGGGCTCAAACTTGAGATGCCTGTTGGTTCATAGAATCATTTGAAAAATGATCTAGAGATGATCCTACGAAGGCAAAAAGGTCCTTTTCAAAAGAGCAATGCGACTTTATAGAAGGAAAACTCAGTCCAGACATTTTATTGTAATTATCATACAACCTAATCAGTAAAGTCACACCGACCAAAACGACACGTCATGCTCGCTAGGAAATATTTGCAGAAAACACTCACTAATGCCTTCCCCTAAGATTCCAAAGATTTAAAATTTGAATATAACTGTAGGGATGTAGAAATTCGCAAAAGATGAAGCACAGTGTTCCGGAAGAAAACATAAAAATTTACATATAGCACTCCTGCCATTACCTGAGGGCATAACTCTAGGAAAAGTTCGAAAATTTACATACGACATTTCTATTTCAATTTTTCCTCTCATTGCCGAGTTTTAAAACGCATTCAGGTGATTGAGTCAGCTAATAGCAGTAATTTCATAAGTAGCGCATTTAGGAGTATGATAAGCAGTTATGATGCATCAAACTTTTTGGGAGGCATCAACACGTGTCGCATTCATTTGGTCGAAACAGTGGCTTCGAAATGTTGAAGCCTCTTAGCATCGCATAGAATGTCCCTTCCATTTACGCTTTTCTTGGCCAATGAACGATTACAGAAAAGACGGAGGTAAATAAGCGATTTTTGGAAATGAAAAACGGCTGGCAAGTTTTCAAAAAGACAACGTGATATGTACTGATATGAAAACAAAGTTTGTGTTTCTGGACGAACGCGTTTACTGAATCGTTTGATAATTCACCTCTGCTTATGGCTACAATTTTGAACTGCAGATCAGCCAGTGGGCAGTTCGGAGCGTAATTATGTAAATTATGGATACTGCAATTTGCCAAAAAAAATACATTCGCCGTTTGGTTGGCCACATTTTGCAAAAGTTCAATATTTATTTCCGTTCGTCATATTTCCGAGAAATTATGATATAACAGCAACGAGAAGTAAATGCATTGACTTTCAGAAAATTAGCATTTATTCTTAATTTTCGATCTGCACAGAATGGCATATGGTATGTCTATAAAAGGCGATCCTCGTCGAGCTGACATTAGTTTCGAACAGAGACTGTCCATTGGGTGGTCGTTACTTAACTTGTTGTCCAGCTTGCTGACTCGGTGATCCGGTTCGAGGATGTTGGATTTTCTACTCGAGGCGCTATGCACGTTCGGCCCAGCCGCTGCGTTCTTTGTCGTTCTCGTTGTGCAATGTGCTGGTGATTCACGTCCTCAACACACGAATTCTAAGGTTCGCTCCCAGTCTTCGTCATTTCTGCTTTTTGCAGCGTCGTTGAGACACCTCGATTCATAGCTGGATTGCCTTGTAAAGGTAATGGACCTCTTCGCGGGGTTACACTCAAAAATCTACATGTTTTATTACATTTTTTTTGGCTTTTACCTATGGAAAACATGGCGTTGGATTTGGTGGAGCTTAACGGACATCCATCCAGTGTTGCGTGACGTCAGCATCTGTATCTTTGTCAAATTTGCCAAATTTCCTTTAAATTTTCATTGTGCCTTCAAGTCTTCATCAAATTTATACTTTTAAGAGTAAAAGTAAGAAAGGGAAGAAAAGTAAATCCGGAAAGCACAGAAAGTCGTCGAAATCCAAGAGCGGAAAGCGACGATCGAAACGCGGATCCAAGGTGAGTTTCAAATATGGTTTTAAAAGTTTCGAATGTAGCAACTGCTATCGTTTTCTCGTTTAGAATAATGGACGGTCGAATATCAACGGAAATGGCGGGTGATTACAAAAGTTTACGATGAATGCGTTGCTGTTTGACAGACCCCTTACTGATTTCTGAATTTGAGACTTAAATATCGGACTTAAATATGTCGAGTTCAAGCGTTAATCGAGATTATCTAATGTGAACTTCTTTGTGTAGTGTGTGTAAAACTTCAACTTACAATTCTGTTGATCAACAGGGGACTACTAGTGGATCTATTGAACAGCATTCACCTCGAGAATATTGAAATTCCGGTAACGAATCGTAGCGAGGCAGCTGGCTCGTAAGATGCCTATGGAAAGATGGAACGATATCGCGAACGCTGTTCTTCCTCCTCAATTCCTTTGTCTTGGATTTCCCAAAGTAGTTAAAGGTACCCTTAGGACACCTTTAACATGCAGGATTCCGAAAAACAAACGCTTTCCCTCCGCATGCGTTGAAGCCAGGGCTATCCTCTAATACGACCGCTAGCAGATTCCATCGCGTTCAGCAACAACGTTAGTTGTTAGTAGTAGTAACAGTTACGAGTGTAGTAAGTATCGACTGCAAACTTAATCTGATTCCGATATTTGGGGTTGCATATGTATTTCTCACTAAAGTTATCCTAAAAGCAATACCAAGCGGTACGCCTGTCGCGGCCGCCAACTATGTTTTCACCTCAAAACCCGTGCACATTTGCAGAGTGGCAAAGGTAAAAAGTCGAAGTCGGGCCATTCATCGAAGTCAAAAAGTAGTAAGTCATCGAAGAAGAAGAGCAGGTCGTCTAAGGGGAGTGCTCGCCGCGAAGATCAGAAGGAGAAGGACACTGGAAGCAGCAAGTCTTCTAATCAGTTGGCAAATCGCAGCATTAGTGGATCGCAAGGAGTTAGTGTTTTTATTACTATTAGTTTTTCACAAAAAAAAGGGGTCGCAAGTAGTAAAATTTGGATAGATGTTATTTTGGTGTTCCTATTTCTCATGGGACGAATTAATCCTCTTGCATTAAACAGTCGATCAATCTTTGAATGCAGAGATAATCTGAGAGCGGTACGAATAACAGCAACCCTCACACCGACTATCACTGCTTTCCGAGTGCATTTTGCTTATTCCAAATCTATATGTTTGAATGAGATGTTCGCGATCTAGTAGGAGCGCCGTCGAGCGTTCGAGTTCAATTATTGATGAGTTGCTTTCAAAACGGCCAAATATTAGGCGTTTCACGCTCAGGTATTAGGTGTTGCTGCTTGCTATGAGAGTATCTGACTACGCACATTGAAAGCGCCAGTGTGGTGCACTCAAAAACTGTCAAAAACAAAACCTTGGTTTGCATAATGCAAATCTTTCGTTGGAGATGATCTCCACTGAACCGAGTAAATAAACTGTATTGTGGAAAGTGGAAACGCTATAGCGCTACCGTCAAAAGATCTCTCGAAATTTAATACGAACAAAGAGATTTCAGTATGTGAATGCATATTAACGGCAGTGTCAGCCAAAGCGCTTATGATGCTTGTAAGGGTTTTTCGAATCAAATCTATCATTGCGTTTAGACGTAACAAAAGTACATAATGATCTTTGCAGGAGCGGACGCCCGATAGTTGTAGAGATGGAAGTAAGCTTCTTTTTTCGTTATCTTTCAAAATAATTTTGCAGCCTTGTTTAGTATAACTATAACGGTAACTTATATCCTAGAAATATGAGGAAGGAAGGATTCTTATTTCTAGTGAAAACATTCCAGGCGCTGCTAGTAACGTTGAAGAAGTATGCACATATTTTTGGAGACTCACTTTATCATAATTAACTTATTACTTCCCCGCCACATTGCTGTTCGCAATGAAAAGACACAATAATTTCAGCTGATAGCAAGAAGGATCTGAGATTGGAGCCAGTGGAATTGCGCTGGGGAGCGAAAGGAGGCCTACAGAGGGTATACATTAGAAACCCGACTAAAGAGCGTCGAGCCATTAAGGTTAGCCCAATTTCATATCTTCGTTTTGCGTATACGCGTAAATGAAGTGGAGAATGAGAATGGCATGTGGGAAGGTTAAAAATCAGCAAGGATTTTAAAATCGCAGCTGGAGAAAGCGAAATCTAAACATGAAATTGTATCATAAAATAATGCTCTCGGATCAATTAGTGTCATGACCAGCAAAGATTGCGCTTTTCAACTGCTGACAAAGCATTATATTCATTTGCTCGTTCGCATTTCAGAAGAAACCATTACAGTCACCTTTCAGGTGAAATGCTCGGACAACAACCTGTACCGCGTCAATCCGGTTTACTCGTTCGTCGAGCCAGGCCATGTCCTCGGCATCGATGTGCTTCGCCAGCTGGGTGAACCGAAGGTCGACAAGATGGTGTTCGTCACTGCGAAGGTTTGATTCTTTCTTTTTAACAGACCGAACAGCGATTCGTTAGACACGACAAGAACGGCTCTACTCGGAGCCAGAGTTGGCGTATCGTAAGTTAATGAGTTTTCCAGAATGGGCAATGAGGTTGTGGGCTACAGGATTATACGATACTGTGCTCTGTTGTGTTATATTGTATTTCGAATTCTGTGCATGCACTTGTAGTTCACAAACAGTGTCGCTTTTTTACGCATCGTTTTGTGATAATCGATATCTGTGATAAGATTTTGCAGGCCAGTGCTGAAGATGCGCATCCACGCGATATCTTCGAATCGGCTGAGGCAAAGCCAATGATGGTATTGCCACTGATTGCCGTCAACGAATAAGTTTCAGTGCAGCACACCAACTTCACGAATATCTCTCCCTCTTCTTGCCTAGCTCATCCAGCGATTACACTCTCCAAGCCGAAAGAGATCGGCATTTATTGACTTTTATGACCCAATTTTGTCACTTCATATCTCTATCGCCATGATCTCGTTTAAAGAAATATGTGGCTTTGTCGAAATTAGTGGCGCTTCTCCTCTAAATGCCTTTACTGAATCAGCATTTCAATCGATGTGACTGCGCACACATAAAATCTTACCACCAAGCTAACAGTAAACTTTATTTACTCTGGTGTAATCACGTCAGAGCATAATGCGTGTCAATATGATCGTGGAGGTATGCGTATGGATAACTTTGAGATGGGACAACAAAGAGGAACTGAAATCAAGCAAAGGTTCTTCTTAAACGAAGTTCGCAAAGCTGCAATAAAAGTTGAGAAAATAAATTTAAATAAAGTTCTAAAGCATTGTGCAAAACGAGTTCAAAGCCTAAAAATGTTTAAAGTTATTCTTGACGATGATGCTGGAACTCAACATATGAGAACACTTGTCGCATCTGCACAGACAAGTGCTCCGAAGTTGCTTATTCTCAGGTTGATATTTGCCTCATCTTGTTGAAGATGGATGCTAGAAACGTACAAGCACTGGAGAATGCAGCAAGCAAAAACCAAGCAGCACCTTTTGCCAAATGTAGCCGTGAAACGACTGGTGAAAGTAATGATAGCACTGTCTCGACGAACAGAGTGCGCCTAGCATTAAAGTTCTGTGAGAAGCAACTACGAGGAGCCAGTCTGGGAGCGATTTGGCCACAGAGGGCCTGATAAAGGTTGCGGAGCATCGTTGGACAGTGCTCCGACCATGGGGATCACGATCTGGTCTGAATAGGGACGTAACCGCTTAAAAAGGTAAAAGTGGGGGTTTGTCGGCGGGAGGGAGAAGGAAATATTGCCGAGGGTGGGGACTCAGCTGAAGAGTCAGCGAATCACCGAAGGATTTTGGCATTGAGAGAACCCCAGTCAGGCGGGAGACGGGGCTTCGACAGTCGAGCACAGAAGACGATTAGCAATAGATCGAAGTTTTTACTTGGCGTATTCGGCGGCATGTATCCAAGTTTGACTATATGAACTGGACGAATTTTTATTTCCTCAGCCAACGGATGGCAAGATTCACTGCGCCCCATATTTCCAAGAAATCTTATGCGTCAACAGTTACAATTTACTATGACTCGTATAATCTGCATGCTGTCGATAATTTTGATCGGAAAAAACAACTAAAAGCCGCTACGTATAATATTTCGGCGTCATGCAACCAATTGGGTGCCCCTCACGAAGCTCTTTTCTTGTTTTCCTTTCTCAACCAAAGATATTGACTTCCCACATAACACTCATACTTCTACCAGTTTGATCAATGTTCGAAGCTCGAGAGCACCGTCCGTTGCATATGATTGCCGCTCCTCGATTAGTCATGCAAAACTCGACAAACGAAGCGTATGGCCGTCACGTTTGTCATCATGCGAGCGAGCATCTCCTCCGCCCTCACTGTTCTGTTTGTTCCCTTTTCCACGTGGCCACTGCGGCGTTGCTTTCAACCGTTCACCGATCAATGCCTCAGCAAAAGGTTGCCCCAATCGCGACGATCCATCTTTTACCCAAGCGTGGTTCGTTAACATTCTTAGCGTTTTCGTCTCGTTGAGAACTCGGAAGGTTTTGCTCGTTGATTTTAATTTGTTGCCTAGTTTTCATGTCAGCGCAGCGAAGAGATTTGGCACATAATTAGTGCGCTTCGAGCGTAATTGTTCTGTTTGGTTTGTCGCAACTCAGCGTCTCATATCTTGTAAAACTTCACTGACTAAATGGAAGCATGCTAGACTCGGAAGTTACTCGCATAGTTATGCAGTAGGCGGTTTTTTTTTGAAATGCGTGAAAGTTTTTATTTTGTTCTTGATTAAAAGGCTCGACAAAGCTTTGTACTGTGATGATCCGAATAAAGAAATATGCTTTTAGTAGCTAGGGTTACGGCAAGGTTTATGCTAGCTACCTTTTCCAGGCAACATGTTGAATATCAATCCTTCTTACCTTTTTTCCCACAAATATGCATAAGTCTATCGCATTCGCTGATGCGGTCGAAGCTCGGAGAGCCCAAATACGTGAATTTTTGAAAGTGCACCTTTGTCACTGATCACCCAATACATTAGAATTGTAAACAAATTTTCTGTTTGACGTATGCACCAAGTTCGGACGTTCAAACGTGTCCTTAGCTTTAGCTAGCGGGAACGATGTATCGAATTTATTCTGTAACACGGTTGCATATTGAAAAGAAATCGTTACTCATAGTGGGCAAGAAATCTGCGAAATTCGACTTGACTGAAATTTGTGTTCATTGTGGCACCTACATAAAAGTAATTCTGGAGATATGCGTCATCAAAGATGCTAGCAGTTGCGTGTAGTGTGACGGCGATGACGCGTGATCCCAGCCCTTCTCTTTCTATGGAGCAAACACGAAGTGGACTACGAACGACCTAAGTACCTCAAGTGCCTTCGAAAACTTCGTGCTCAGTTCTGACTGAAATTGTGAAAGTTGAATTTCAATTCTCATGATTGTCCACTTTTGTTGGCAAGATTAGTGAAAGGGATGCATATGAATTA
>JPKZ01000965.1:48336-71547 GCA_000803305.1 Toxocara canis
GGGAGGGGGCGCGTTCAAAGGGCATTCTATTCGACATGCTTGAAGTGCGTTAAACAACTAAACAAAAAGGCATTCGAAGTGGAGTTTGCTAGAAACATGCATCGCTGCAAAAAGAAAGGCCAGTTTTTGGGTAGCACTCTTCTTCCCTAGAAAGCCTTTTTGGAATCATTTCAAACTGTTTTGTGGCTGTATAAAGTGCGCGTTTAAGCGCTCCGGATTCTAACTAAACAATTGTCTTGTTTTCGTGTATTATCTGTCACTAAGCATCTACCAGAAGAGGAGTTAGCTGCTTTCCTTATTGAGAAGTATTACCATTCACGAACTTAAGCTCGTGAAAAATCTCATCTCACCAATTCCGTTCTCATTCAACGGCTTAATTAATAATAATTGAATTATTCTTATTCTTCGATTGAATGGGCTTCATATTAATATGGAGTCGGTAATTTTTGGATGACTGTAGCCTGTTCACCAAAATAGAAGATTCGATTCGGTTTGTTTTTGTGCAAACTGTATAAAATCGATCGCTGTGTGTTGTCGGCAAGCAGTTATATAACGCAACGTTGGGCACATGAAAACCGTACATATTTTTTTGTGTTCGGTTTATTTCAATTCATAGCATTTTATATATCGCACAAAGCACGCATCATTTATGTGCTTTTATCGTCATGACGAATTCAAGTGGAGCCACATGCACTAAAAATGTTCATTCTAATGAGTTGCCAATTCAATGAGTAAAAAAATTTAGCAGATTTGCCGTTTTGCAGATTTTGGCGGTGCAACATCTCTGTGGTCAGACGCTATGAAGAATGGACGACAACAGGAAACGCTTGCTCAGAAATACGTTAAAATTATTTTGGCTGTTTCTGCTTATTGGTGCGTTGTCGTTTGCATATTTGACTCTCCTACAGAAACAGAAATAATACAAGGAATCCTTTATAAACAATAAGTAAAATGCAAAATTTTTAAAATCTCCATTTCGCCCGTATGGTTTCAACAAATAAGGGTTCTTCGCAATCGGTCTGACGAAGCTATTTGTGTAACAGAGGGGAAGCGTCTCATGCGAGGATTTTCCCAAGCGACCACTGAACTTTCCTATGTGAAGAGTCTTTCAACAGCCACTGACTGTTTGCATATGCGCTCTCCCCGAGCATCACATCTTTGCTGTGCGAAACGCCATTCTTCAGTTATTTTTTGTTTCAAATACTCAACAAAATTTGAGTTCCGAGGCCCTGCTGCATGTCCTGTGGACTTGTGCCTTTCCCTTTCCTCCCCTCCCCCTCTCATTCCCATAACATTCCAGGCGCATGAGCATGTACATAAATGAATGACATTTATTGCATTTTTGCTCAACATTTGGCAAGCTTGTCAATTTCTTGATGCTTTGTATCTCGTTTTCCTTCACACGATCGATGTGAATTTCATTCTTTCATTCTTTCAGTACCGCATGATTTCTAATGAACCATCTCGGAGTTATAACGTCCATAGCTTGTTTGCGAGTTGGTTCATTTAGCGTGGGCACTATTATGAGAGGGGCTTTATTTGAGACATTGGAAACTTAACAGCATATTATGTGCGTAATGAACGTTTATCCTGACGTTACCGAGAGCTGAACCTATCGCTGGAGTTTTTCAAAAATGGATTGCGACTCCAAAAAAACATTGGGATCCTAGAAGCGAAATTGGGTTTGGAACACTCAGACGAACCGGATATCGAAGCTTCGGAACTAAAACCGTTATTAGGTTGGGTTCTATCAGGTGGCGTGCAGGGAAGGACATTTCCTTCTTCATCGTCAACCCATGAGAGCAGTAAATTGTTCTGATGCTTTTATTGCGCAATTATATCAAATCGTCACACTTTTTTTATATGACCCATGAATATTGCAATTAAGTTCGCTTAATTATCAACAAAATTTCCAGGACTTGTTCGATAGGACTCGTATTTTTGAATAAGTACCTGCTAAGCAGCGGAACTTTAAAGGTTTGCTGGCTTTTTTTTCACATCTCTTTAAGTTATAAATCACATTTCCTAAGCGATGAAACAAACCTGAGGTAATTTTTTTGAGGNTTACAAAAAACCGGCAGCAAAATAAATAAACATCAAAAGCTCGTGTATGAAAACGGTAATGCTTACAAAAAACCGGCAGCAAAATAAATAAACATCAAAAGCTCGTGTATGAAAACGGTAATGCATTTTTGCATACTTAAAATAGTAGAGGAAAACGAGTCACTCGTCAAATGATTGCAAAAACAGTTGAATTTGTGCAAACGAATATCCGCTCAAAACGGAAGAACGTCCGGCCTTTTAGCAAATTTTGCAAGAATCAATTCCGGTTTTTGATAACATTGTTAGCGTTTTCGCTACTTAGCGTAATGTTTATGCGAATTTTTCCTTTCCCCCAAAATGGTATTCTAGTTGCACTTCTAAAGAAAATAAAACACTGACAATCACTAGTAAGCGTAACAATCTTCGAAAGCCCTCAGGCTTACATCCTCAAGAAGAAATTACTATTGAATCGAACGAAATTATAGACGTCTTTCAGAGTATCATAAAGGCATTTTGTTAACGCAGTCCTTTCCTAGTGGTTTCGCTCTACTTTAGGGCTCTCATTTGTGAATTTTTTTTTCAAGTTTCATTAACATTAATCGAATTTTGATGGAAATGTTCAAATAACTACTGAATTTTATGGATTTCTTCGTTTCTAAACTCTTTTCGCGCTTAAGCTCGCGTTCTGCTAGCTTGCTTGCCCTCACCTCCTCCCCCGTCCCCCCTCTCCCCTCCTCATCTTCTTACTGTTTCCGTCGTCTTGTTACTTGATACCCACTCTTTCCTATTCATTTCGCCATCTGCTTCATAAAAAAGTAATTGCTGTATCAGTTTTACTCATATTTTTCTGAATAGCTGACCACTTCACTTCGATAATGTTTTTCGCTTTTTCGAAGCGCCTCTTTTTTCGAATTGCTGACAAAAGTAATGCATTAAGCCCTGTCCAATATAGAAGGGTTTCCCACTTCCCGGTTATTGAAAATTAAAGAATTTTTTTTTTTGAATGTTTATGTGGCAGCTATTCCGTTGCATTTGCCTCGACCTAAAAGCTCTGAAACTCTTGTATAAGGCGTAATAATTAAAATACAATCCATTCTTCGTATTTGTTTTTGTTCAGTTTTTTCATTTTAATGATTTAACCAAAACTTTTGCTCATGGAATGTGATGCACGGCATTTCCTGTAGTAGAGGTGCCCTAGTAGTCACATATTCACTTTCTTTATGAGGGCGGGGATGTGTTAAAAGGGTGGCTATGTTGAGGAGGATGTTTGTTTGAGGTAATTCGGTGTTTTTTCAGCTGAATGCTCCATTGTTTGTGACATGGTACCAATGTTTGGTAACAGTGGTATTGTGCTATGCGTGCTCATACATATCCAACATATTTCCTTCACGTCTGACATTCCCTTCAATGACCTTTGATCACCGAATATCACGTGAGGTACGAACCGTTCATTTTATTTTCACATACCAACGCAGTCAGATCTTATGGTCGTAGTTGAGGGTAACTCGCAGTCACATTTTTTAAGGAATTCACTTTCAAGTTCACCCACAGTTCTGTTGGGCATCAAAATGTCATTAAAGCTGGCAGAATGCTGAATGATCTGCTGATACATTCTAATTAAGTATTCAAATGAATTTTGGAAAAAGCCTGATTAAATCTGGGCATTTGCAAAGGCGCATTGGCAAATATTGGAAGTGGGTATTTTAAGTTATTGCATTTTCTCCGATACTAGTTAGAAAGTCAGTACAGCTGTCAGATATCACAGCCTTGGCGAACTTGCCAAAGTGGAGTAACGTGATAGTATCACTGCGATATATATGTGAGCGGTAGTCGTTCCTCGCTCACATCCCTCCTGCATTCGTAGATTAAAAAGTGCGTGTTATTGAAGTGCTGAAAGGACTTTTACATATATGTGCCAGAACGGATTTGAGCTTCAAAATTGCAAGAAAAGGTAACCTCTGTTTCATTCAAGTATTTCACTGAAAGTTTTTGGCACAGTGATATCACTGGTTTGGAGCGGAGACTAAATCGCCTGTGAACAGCATGGATCAAACTTGAGTCTTGCGAATCGAAGCAACAAGTAATCACATCTGGCATTCATTATCCACCCCGTGAGCGATACTGACAGGCGGTAGTTATACTGCAGTTAAAGTTGAGGTGTTGCCGTTGTCGTTCGTGTTTGTCGCCATGATCACCACAAACAATCTCTGTTTGAAATACGTTGGCGTATCGTTTTATTACGTTGGCAGATCTCTTACGACGGTCTTCAACGTTGTAAGTTACATTTCATCTGTTGTATTTGGTTGTGGATTGCTATAAATGCGGCTGCAACGCTCAGCGTAGTTTTCAGGGAATCAGAAGAGATGAGTGCACGAAGCTGAATTATCTCAGATTCTCTGATCTTTTGCATTGCTGACAAAAGCTCATACATATTGTGCGTGTGTTGATGTCTGTGTGCGTGAAGTCTGCTTCCGTGAAGAGGCACAAGAATTCGCATGAGCTTAATAAAATAACGACAAAAAACTGGCGATGAACAAAACATGAAATCTTGTGCAGCTTGCACTAATTGAACCCGCTTATTATTCGCTGCATAGGGACTGGTAAATACGAAAGCGGTCGATGCAGGAACAACATCGAAAGATCATTTGCGCCATAATTAAGCTAGCCATTCGCTTATTAAAGGGCTGTTAGATAATTCTGAAACGATCATTAAGATCTACGCGTTCGTTATCTGTTCAAACAACGCACAACAGCTATTGAGATATGCTGAAAAATGGCGCTTTCGTTGAGTCTCTAAAAGTGATGCCGATTTAATATGTGCTATGCTTCTGTCTCTTTTAAGCTATCTGAATTGATACTAGACATTTCCTCCGTATCGTTTTCCATTCGTTGAAGATGGCGCTGATATTTTAACAATGATTCCAAGCAGTTGATCAGTCTCAAATGCTCCGAAAAGAATCGGAATCGAGAAATCAGCTGTTCGGTTTTTTATAATGCAATCACCAGTAATCATCACCTTTTTCTGAGTTGGAGTCATTATGAGTCAACACCTTTCCGGAGTAACAGTAAGGCAGTCGGCCGTGTTTTCTGAAGTCGAAATGAGCAAAATTCCACAACTTTTTAGTTTGATCAGAGTCCAGGAGTTTACGTTTCACTCATCGCCAATGTTGAAATCGCTCCATTTTTGCTAGTTTCATCTATCGCCGTACTTCTGTTGGTCCCAAGATCAAATAATTCAGATAACAGGAGAAACATGGCAAAGAATACATTGTAGATCAATATTTGCATAAACAAAAGCAGACTAGTGTCCATGGTTTCTTCCAAGGTGCAGCTGTACTCTGGTGATTTTCTCCTTTTTCCCACAATAAATCGTCTCTTCCAGTTTTATCCTGTCTTCTTTGCTTATAAATTTTGTCGATTTAGGTGTGCTCTTATCTCATATTGGGACAAAGTACCTCGTGGAGAGCGCTTCTTTGTTGTGCTGTTATTATTGGTGGTTTCTTTCTTGGGGTTGATCAAGAAGATGCCGCAGGTCCAATCTTACGTTCCTCAGTTCCTGATTGTGCTTGAACTGTTTAAAGAGAAAGCCCCACTAAACCGAATCGGATGAACGGTTGCAATATGGAAAATTTTATAGCGAGACTAGGCAGGTCGATGATCGATAACACGAGCATTGCTCATGTTACCGATTTGGCTTGGTTCTGTTAATGAATATTCATGGACTGTTTAGTTTCTTAATGTGATAGAAATTATCATATTGATGGGTAGGTAATTGATCGCTAGTGATTTCAAATTAGATAGCTATTTGCTTACGACTAGCCGTGGATTCCTATGAGCTTTTATTAGTTAGGCATCACCGTAGGTCGCATATAACCTCTGTGTTAATGTGGTAAGATCGTTGGAAAGGGTGATGTTCAGAGAAGCGTGGGAGAGAATCTTAACAACTGCATAGATATTAGAGTAAGCGGCTGAAACGAATAAGCCGACAAAATAGATGAGGAAAATCAGGTGAGGAAAACTTGATAAAGTGGCTGGCTTCGCTTAAATGTGGGCCTTCTCGATAAATCCCAGTCTCACTTCACAAAGTTATCCGCTATCCCGCCTTTGAAACATTCGAACTCATTTGCCCTATTTTAGCGTCGAATTTGAATCTTTATTCTTGAGACATTTCAAATACGATTGTTCTATGGTTGTCATTTGTTTATTATTTTCGCCTAAAAATATGATTAAGGATCGTTATCGGTGATTGGTGTCATATATGGTGTAGCTGCATCGCTGTGTGTTGCGTTAAACGCTATCTATACTCAGCGAACGTTACCGGCCGTTGGAGACAGTGTCGCGCGACTTACTATGTTCATAGTTATTTTACTCGTTTATTCACTTGTATTCTGGCAGTCAGTATATTGCTGTTATGTCGTCCCTCTAGTCAACAAAAAATTCTATTTTGCCCATTGATTTCACTCTGCCGAACTGATAACTGAGGTTCATGGTTTTGCTCATATCTAGACATTAATTGTGTAGGGACATTACTCTCTTTCATATTCGGTTCTCTTTAGAAATGAAAATGCTTTTTCTATATTTCATGGAGTGTTCGTGGTAAGGCTTACTGGACCAGATGCATGGGGTTTTGAAATAATCCAAACCGTGGCAAAATTCTCTCATCAACAAAATTTTTTAAAAACCGAAGTTGAGGTTTGTGAAAAAAAAAATGCAAAGGAAACTGCCAAGCAGATGGATCGATTACAACTATGCTCAAACTTCCATGTACTCTTTGGAGGTTTTTGAAGGATTTTATCAGCTCCGAGGAGGTATTTTCGGTTGCTTACATCTCTGAGAAGCGAAACGAAATGAAATAATAAAAAATAGAGGTAAAACGAAACAATGAGGAACCAAAAGTAATAAAAAAATAATAAGATAAATGTATGTTTTTAGATGTACTTATATAATGTACTTATAAAGTACTTATGTAAATGTACTTATATAATGTACTTATAAAGTACTTATGTAAATGTACTTATATAATGTACTTATAAAGTACTTATGTAAATGTACTTATATAATGTACTTATAAAGTACTTATGTAAATGTACTTATATAATGTACTTATAAAGTACTTATGTAAATGTACTTATATAATGTACTTATAAAGTACTTATGTAAATGTACTTATATAATGTACTTATAAAGTACTTATGTAAATGTACTTATATAATGTACTTATAAAGTACTTATGTAGAAACTGCCAAGCAGATGGATCGATTACAACTATGCTCAAACTTCCATGTACTCTTTGGAGGTTTTTGAAGGATTTTATCAGCTCCGAGGAGGTATTTTCGGTTGCTTACATCTCTGAGAAGCGAAACGAAATGAAATAATAAAAAATAGAGGTAAAACGAAACAATGAGGAACCAAAAGTAATAAAAAAATAATAAGATAAATGTATGTTTTTAGATGTACTTATATAATGTACTTATAAAGTACTTATGTAAATGTACTTATATAATGTACTTATAATGTCTGTTTCATAATATAGATAAGTGTACTTATATAAAATCGATGTCTGTTTCAAAATAAGTCAATAATTAATGATTACAAATGACTGATTCGATTGTCACAGATAAAAACAGTTGGGTGAGTCCAACCACTAATGTGTTTAGTGTTTTAACGAATAGCTGTCGTAATGGATGAATGACGGGTATGAAACTTTTTTTTTGAGAAGACGTAAACTAATGATATGCCAGTATCATTTTTACTTTGCAGTTTGCTGTAACTCACTTAAGAAATGATGCGCTCCCCATGGCAAACATGGGTTCATCTAAACCCGCTTCAGATCAGTAAAGGAACTTTAAGAGTAAGCCTAACTTCCCTCTTAACGATTGCCTACTTTTATGCGTAGAAAACGTTGTGTCTTTCTAGGTACAACAACGCAAATGCGGCCGTGCTATTCATTCCGTTGATGTTGTTCAGCGGTGAATTTGGTGAAATAATTTATTTTCCATCTCTGCTTTCGGCTCATTTCTGGATTTTAATGACCATCTCAGGCGTATTCGGCTTTATGATGGGTTACGTCACTGGATGGCAAATTCAGGTTGTTTCAAATCTCTGCTCTGTCCTGCTTATCGTAATTTATGAAGTCATAGTCGTTGCTATTTACAATCTGTGAGCGGAACGGTGGCGCGGTTAGGTAAGGTAGGAGTGGGAAACCAGTGTGCGAAAGTTTTAAATTAATTTTATGAAGGACTATTCTCTTTTTTTTTTCACAGAGACCACCCAGAAAATGAAAGATTTTTGGCTGTCAGTTCTTTTTGACATTTAATTTGTAATGTCTGTACTGAGTTTTACGGTCTGCGCGCATAACCTTAAGATCGGAGACTGATGGAGGATGGATATCAGAGAATGATAGTCTTGTAATCACAGGGTCACAAGATTGTTGTGTCATAGAATCACAAACATAGTAACGCAGAACTCATACAATGCGGCGCAGCAATTTTGAAACTTTGAAGCTCGATTTAGGGAGGTTTTCTTGGGAATTCCGTATTCGTTGCTAATCGCCGATCCGTCCCTCTATCGCGCCTAATATGCTTTTAGGATTCACTGTTATATAAGAGTCATGAGAGGACTTGTTTCTCTTTTAATGTGAACTTCGATTGGAACAAAACTTCTTTACAACATTGTTCGTTGGTACTAGATAACAATCTATTTTTGAAATGTAAGCAGAGACATATAGGTGACATCGCCTCTGACGCACAATATCAGCGGAACGGCGAAGGCAGCCGCACAGACGGTGATCGCGGTGGCTTGGTGGCAAGAAGTGAAGAGCATCCTTTGGTGGGTCAGTAACATAGTTGTGCTCGCTGGATCGGCTGCATACACAGCTGTCAAACGACAAGTCAGCATTTTGATTTAATTGTCTGCTTCCGAGCAGCTCATTCTACCTCGCTTTCAAATAGAAAATTGTTTGACTACACCGATTTAGGTGGGAGGGAAGGCGACTTTCTTTCAAAAAAAAAAGGCGAGAAACGAGAGCAGTTTTTAATCTGATCTGTTTAATGACAGCCTGAACTTGGAATGGAGGAGGAATGAGCCAGCAATTGGCAGTCGAAACCATTTTGCGTCTTTACCTCAAAATGTTCTCTTCTTAAAACCCAGTCCCCTCTCCTCGAAATGTGAGTTAGCTGAAGCCCTTTCCTCTCGAACAGCCTGAACTTGGAATGGAGGAGGAATGAGCCAGCAATTGGCAGTCGAAACCATTTTGCGTCTTTACCTCAAAATGTTCTCTTCTTAAAACCCAGTCCCCTCTCCTCGAAATGTGAGTTAGCTGAAGCCCTTTCCTCTCGAAATCTCTTCCTTTCTCAAAAAAATTTTCATTTGAACGCTTCACTTTATGCACAAACATTCGCATCAGCTTCGATTAGTTTTCCTTCTGCTTTTGCAAAGACATTACTTAGCAAAAAACCCACTAAAGAAGTCCGCTGTTCCCCTAGTGATGTGAAATACTCTAGCCCTCTAGCCTTCACCAACTATGAATTCAGGGTTACTCGACATACGCCTCCACAACCGATTTGCCATCGAACCAGTCGTATTAGGTATGTACATTTGTTTATAGGAAATGGTGGCCAATCATGAGTCGAATGCGAAAGCTCGAGGCAGCGCTAGTCCTGAAAGAGAGCCGATGATATCAACGAAGAGTGGAAGTGGAAGTGCAAGTGAAAATGTTTGAACGTATTCGATGTTCTGTTGTATGTGATTTGTTTAGCAGTATCCGATGTGGTTTTGGTGCGGACCCCGTCCCTCGGTCGGGATCAGGCAATGAGTACCATCGACCTTATGGTCGAGTTCCTCTCGATGGTAAATCCGAAACAGTGCTTACTCATTTTTTTACTATTCCACTACTTTATGTTCCTTCCATGTCAAGTCACGGTTTCCCGGACGGTCGAAAGTCGCTCCTTGCAGAACATTAGCGTAGGAAAGAAGTGAAGCATCCTTTATGGACCAGTAACGTGGTTGTGCTCTCTGGATCGGCTGCAGATACAACTGTCAAATCACAAATCAGCATTTTAATCTAATTTTCTGCTTTCCAGCAGTTAGTTCGTTCTACTTCACTTCCAAACAGAAATTTGTTTGACTACACCGATTTGCAAAACGAGAAAGGCACTGATATTTGAAATCGTTCGATAAGCTATCGATAATCTGAGGACGTTTGAAGGCGTAAACGCTCGCTGCACGCAGACGAAAAGGCGTTTGAGCTGACACGTTTTGTGGAAGTGCGTCAGTGCGCAGATGTAAGCGTTTCTATTTCATGGAAAAGTCTTAACTTCTTGTATGGGTGTTCATTTGAAAAATGAGTTTTTTGCATAAACGGAGCGAGCTTTTGTGAATTCGGAACACTAGCTGGCTTAACCAACATATGCGGAATCATAAAATAGCTTTCTGGGTTCACCAATATATCGATGATTCTACGACAGTTCATAGTTAGCAGATCATCCTGTTTTGCTTCGACTTAGTCGTCGCTTGCTTTTATGCGCTTCGCAAGTTTAGATTTGCAAACCGTGTTGTGATGGCGTTATGTTTGCTCATGTGTGTCTGTAAGGTAATTTAACCATAGCAACGGTATGGTGAGTGAACGTGATCTTGTAACGAATCTAGGTTTTTTATTCGAACGGGAATCCTCATTGCTTCTAACCGTACATTGCAGATTTTTCATCAGCTTGCTTTCCCTAGTCAATCCGTTTGTTTCCAATCTTCTCTGTGAAAGGTACAAATAATCAGTTCAATGGCTTAGAAAAGTTTCAAAATTCTTAAGCATTGTTTGATTACACTTTTAAGACTTTTCATAGTGATAGTAATTTAAACTTTCTGCTTGAATTAACTTTTCAGTTCAGCTAAAACTCATAAGGAATACGGTCGATTGTGCACTCGTATAGCTTTTTTTAAATAATTTGCTAAAATTGTTTGTAAGGTGATTTAGGATATGTAGCCCTTTGATTTTTTTTTCTCACAAAACAAATGAAGCTGAAAGACTGAGGGAATGAAATTTTTTTATAACTTTTGAATTCAACGACTGAATAGAAAGCTATCGCTTCTCTAATTTATCAAACTTTGGCTGTGATTATTGATTTTAATTACTAACAGCGGGCTTTGTTTATTTATTTATTTATTATATAAGCCGCTATGTTTTTATGCTAACTTGACATCTCTTGTATAATTGTTATTGATGTCTGGTTGAGAAATTGGTTTACTGAGACCATTGTTGACCATTTGGCGTTATCGAAATGGGTAAATGAAGTGAACGGCCGGACAATGCCCCAAATTCCTAAATATTGGACGCGTCAGTTAACCTGTAAATACTGGAATCGTTGCGTTTCCTTGAGATTCCTTTGTTTTTCGACTTTCATTGAGTATGCGTTGTGAATGGTGGTGTTTTTAAACGTATTTTAACTACACTCTTTTCTTATAATACAAGGAATCCTTTATAAACAATAAGTAAAATGCAAAATTTTTAAAATCTCCATTTCGCCCGTATGGTTTCAACAAATAAGGGTTCTTCGCAATCGGTCTGACGAAGCTATTTGTGTAACAGAGGGGAAGCGTCTCATGCGAGGATTTTCCCAAGCGACCACTGAACTTTCCTATGTGAAGAGTCTTTCAACAGCCACTGACTGTTTGCATATGCGCTCTCCCCGAGCATCACATCTTTGCTGTGCGAAACGCCATTCTTCAGTTATTTTTTGTTTCAAATACTCAACAAAATTTGAGTTCCGAGGCCCTGCTGCATGTCCTGTGGACTTGTGCCTTTCCCTTTCCTCCCCTCCCCCTCTCATTCCCATAACATTCCAGGCGCATGAGCATGTACATAAATGAATGACATTTATTGCATTTTTGCTCAACATTTGGCAAGCTTGTCAATTTCTTGATGCTTTGTATCTCGTTTTCCTTCACACGATCGATGTGAATTTCATTCTTTCATTCTTTCAGTACCGCATGATTTCTAATGAACCATCTCGGAGTTATAACGTCCATAGCTTGTTTGCGAGTTGGTTCATTTAGCGTGGGCACTATTATGAGAGGGGCTTTATTTGAGACATTGGAAACTTAACAGCATATTATGTGCGTAATGAACGTTTATCCTGACGTTACCGAGAGCTGAACCTATCGCTGGAGTTTTTCAAAAATGGATTGCGACTCCAAAAAAACATTGGGATCCTAGAAGCGAAATTGGGTTTGGAACACTCAGACGAACCGGATATCGAAGCTTCGGAACTAAAACCGTTATTAGGTTGGGTTCTATCAGGTGGCGTGCAGGGAAGGACATTTCCTTCTTCATCGTCAACCCATGAGAGCAGTAAATTGTTCTGATGCTTTTATTGCGCAATTATATCAAATCGTCACACTTTTTTTATGTGACCCATGAATATTGCAATTAAGTTCGCTTAATTATCAACAAAATTTCCAGGACTTGTTCGATAGGACTCGTATTTTTGAATAAGTACCTGCTAAGCAGCGGAACTTTAAAGGTTTGCTGGCTTTTTTTTCACATCTCTTTAAGTTATAAATCACATTTCCTAAGCGATGAAACAAACCTGAGGTAATTTTTTTGAGGGGAGGAGGGGGGGGGGAAGGGAGGATAGGGGGCTACATAGGTGATTGCTTATTCGATCTGTTAATTACAAAAAACCGGCAGCAAAATAAATAAACATCAAAAGCTCGTGTATGAAAACGGTAATGCATTTTTGCATACTTAAAATAGTAGAGGAAAACGAGTCACTCGTCAAATGATTGCAAAAACAGTTGAATTTGTGCAAACGAATATCCGCTCAAAACGGAAGAACGTCCGGCCTTTTAGCAAATTTTGCAAGAATCAATTCCGGTTTTTGATAACATTGTTAGCGTTTTCGCTACTTAGCGTAATGTTTATGCGAATTTTTCCTTTCCCCCAAAATGGTATTCTAGTTGCACTTCTAAAGAAAATAAAACACTGACAATCACTAGTAAGCGTAACAATCTTCGAAAGCCCTCAGGCTTACATCCTCAAGAAGAAATTACTATTGAATCGAACGAAATTATAGATGTCTTTCAGAGTATCATAAAGGCATTTTGTTAACGCAGTCCTTTCCTAGTGGTTTCGCTCTACTTTAGGGCTCTCATTTGTGAATTTTTTTTTCAAGTTTCATTAACATTAATCGAATTTTGATGGAAATGTTCAAATAACTACTGAATTTTATGGATTTCTTCGTTTCTAAACTCTTTTCGCGCTTAAGCTCGCGTTCTGCTAGCTTGCTTGCCCTCACCTCCTCCCCCGTCCCCCCTCTCCCCTCCTCATCTTCTTACTGTTTCCGTCGTCTTGTTACTTGATACCCACTCTTTCCTATTCATTTCGCCATCTGCTTCATAAAAAAGTAATTGCTGTATCAGTTTTACTCATATTTTTCTGAATAGCTGACCACTTCACTTCGATAATGTTTTTCGCTTTTTCGAAGCGCCTCTTTTTTCGAATTGCTGACAAAAGTAATGCATTAAGCCCTGTCCAATATAGAAGGGTTTCCCACTTCCCGGTTATTGAAAATTAAAGAATTTTTTTTTTTGAATGTTTATGTGGCAGCTATTCCGTTGCATTTGCCTCGACCTAAAAGCTCTGAAACTCTTGTATAAGGCGTAATAATTAAAATACAATCCATTCTTCGTATTTGTTTTTGTTCAGTTTTTTCATTTTAATGATTTAACCAAAACTTTTGCTCATGGAATGTGATGCACGGCATTTCCTGTAGTAGAGGTGCCCTAGTAGTCACATATTCACTTTCTTTATGAGGGCGGGGATGTGTTAAAAGGGTGGCTATGTTGAGGAGGATGTTTGTTTGAGGTAATTCGGTGTTTTTTCAGCTGAATGCTCCATTGTTTGTGACATGGTACCAATGTTTGGTAACAGTGGTATTGTGCTATGCGTGCTCATACATATCCAACATATTTCCTTCACGTCTGACATTCCCTTCAATGACCTTTGATCACCGAATATCACGTGAGGTACGAACCGTTCATTTTATTTTCACATACCAACGCAGTCAGATCTTATGGTCGTAGTTGAGGGTAACTCGCAGTCACATTTTTTAAGGAATTCACTTTCAAGTTCACCCACAGTTCTGTTGGGCATCAAAATGTCATTAAAGCTGGCAGAATGCTGAATGATCTGCTGATACATTCTAATTAAGTATTCAAATGAATTTTGGAAAAAGCCTGATTAAATCTGGGCATTTGCAAAGGCGCATTGGCAAATATTGGAAGTGGGTATTTTAAGTTATTGCATTTTCTCCGATACTAGTTAGAAAGTCAGTACAGCTGTCAGATATCACAGCCTTGGCGAACTTGCCAAAGTGGAGTAACGTGATAGTATCACTGCGATATATATGTGAGCGGTAGTCGTTCCTCGCTCACATCCCTCCTGCATTCGTAGATTAAAAAGTGCGTGTTATTGAAGTGCTGAAAGGACTTTTACATATATGTGCCAGAACGGATTTGAGCTTCAAAATTGCAAGAAAAGGTAACCTCTGTTTCATTCAAGTATTTCACTGAAAGTTTTTGGCACAGTGATATCACTGGTTTGGAGCGGAGACTAAATCGCCTGTGAACAGCATGGATCAAACTTGAGTCTTGCGAATCGAAGCAACAAGTAATCACATCTGGCATTCATTATCCACCCCGTGAGCGATACTGACAGGCGGTAGTTATACTGCAGTTAAAGTTGAGGTGTTGCCGTTGTCGTTCGTGTTTGTCGCCATGATCACCACAAACAATCTCTGTTTGAAATACGTTGGCGTATCGTTTTATTACGTTGGCAGATCTCTTACGACGGTCTTCAACGTTGTAAGTTACATTTCATCTGTTGTATTTGGTTGTGGATTGCTATAAATGCGGCTGCAACGCTCAGCGTAGTTTTCAGGGAATCAGAAGAGATGAGTGCACGAAGCTGAATTATCTCAGATTCTCTGATCTTTTGCATTGCTGACAAAAGCTCATACATATTGTGCGTGTGTTGATGTCTGTGTGCGTGAAGTCTGCTTCCGTGAAGAGGCACAAGAATTCGCATGAGCTTAATAAAATAACGACAAAAAACTGGCGATGAACAAAACATGAAATCTTGTGCAGCTTGCACTAATTGAACCCGCTTATTATTCGCTGCATAGGGACTGGTAAATACGAAAGCGGTCGATGCAGGAACAACATCGAAAGATCATTTGCGCCATAATTAAGCTAGCCATTCGCTTATTAAAGGGCTGTTAGATAATTCTGAAACGATCATTAAGATCTACGCGTTCGTTATCTGTTCAAACAACGCACAACAGCTATTGAGATATGCTGAAAAATGGCGCTTTCGTTGAGTCTCTAAAAGTGATGCCGATTTAATATGTGCTATGCTTCTGTCTCTTTTAAGCTATCTGAATTGATACTAGACATTTCCTCCGTATCGTTTTCCATTCGTTGAAGATGGCGCTGATATTTTAACAATGATTCCAAGCAGTTGATCAGTCTCAAATGCTCCGAAAAGAATCGGAATCGAGAAATCAGCTGTTCGGTTTTTTATAATGCAATCACCAGTAATCATCACCTTTTTCTGAGTTGGAGTCATTATGAGTCAACACCTTTCCGGAGTAACAGTAAGGCAGTCGGCCGTGTTTTCTGAAGTCGAAATGAGCAAAATTCCACAACTTTTTAGTTTGATCAGAGTCCAGGAGTTTACGTTTCACTCATCGCCAATGTTGAAATCGCTCCATTTTTGCTAGTTTCATCTATCGCCGTACTTCTGTTGGTCCCAAGATCAAATAATTCAGATAACAGGAGAAACATGGCAAAGAATACATTGTAGATCAATATTTGCATAAACAAAAGCAGACTAGTGTCCATGGTTTCTTCCAAGGTGCAGCTGTACTCTGGTGATTTTCTCCTTTTTCCCACAATAAATCGTCTCTTCCAGTTTTATCCTGTCTTCTTTGCTTATAAATTTTGTCGATTTAGGTGTGCTCTTATCTCATATTGGGACAAAGTACCTCGTGGAGAGCGCTTCTTTGTTGTGCTGTTATTATTGGTGGTTTCTTTCTTGGGGTTGATCAAGAAGATGCCGCAGGTCCAATCTTACGTTCCTCAGTTCCTGATTGTGCTTGAACTGTTTAAAGAGAAAGCCCCACTAAACCGAATCGGATGAACGGTTGCAATATGGAAAATTTTATAGCGAGACTAGGCAGGTCGATGATCGATAACACGAGCATTGCTCATGTTACCGATTTGGCTTGGTTCTGTTAATGAATATTCATGGACTGTTTAGTTTCTTAATGTGATAGAAATTATCATATTGATGGGTAGGTAATTGATCGCTAGTGATTTCAAATTAGATAGCTATTTGCTTACGACTAGCCGTGGATTCCTATGAGCTTTTATTAGTTAGGCATCACCGTAGGTCGCATATAACCTCTGTGTTAATGTGGTAAGATCGTTGGAAAGGGTGATGTTCAGAGAAGCGTGGGAGAGAATCTTAACAACTGCATAGATATTAGAGTAAGCGGCTGAAACGAATAAGCCGACAAAATAGATGAGGAAAATCAGGTGAGGAAAACTTGATAAAGTGGCTGGCTTCGCTTAAATGTGGGCCTTCTCGATAAATCCCAGTCTCACTTCACAAAGTTATCCGCTATCCCGCCTTTGAAACATTCGAACTCATTTGCCCTATTTTAGCGTCGAATTTGAATCTTTATTCTTGAGACATTTCAAATACGATTGTTCTATGGTTGTCATTTGTTTATTATTTTCGCCTAAAAATATGATTAAGGATCGTTATCGGTGATTGGTGTCATATATGGTGTAGCTGCATCGCTGTGTGTTGCGTTAAACGCTATCTATACTCAGCGAACGTTACCGGCCGTTGGAGACAGTGTCGCGCGACTTACTATGTTCATAGTTATTTTACTCGTTTATTCACTTGTATTCTGGCAGTCAGTATATTGCTGTTATGTCGTCCCTCTAGTCAACAAAAAATTCTATTTTGCCCATTGATTTCACTCTGCCGAACTGATAACTGAGGTTCATGGTTTTGCTCATATCTAGACATTAATTGTGTAGGGACATTACTCTCTTTCATATTCGGTTCTCTTTAGAAATGAAAATGCTTTTTCTATATTTCATGGAGTGTTCGTGGTAAGGCTTACTGGACCAGATGCATGGGGTTTTGAAATAATCCAAACCGTGGCAAAATTCTCTCATCAACAAATTTTTTTAAAAACCGAAGTTGAGGTTTGTGAAAAAAAAAATGCAAAGAAAACTGCCAAGCAGATGGATCGATTACAACTATGCTCAAACTTCCATGTACTCTTTGGAGGTTTTTGAAGGATTTTATCAGCTCCGAGGAGGTATTTTCGGTTGCTTACATCTCTGAGAAGCGAAACGAAATGAAATAATAAAAAATAGAGGTAAAACGAAACAATGAGGAACCAAAAGTAATAAAAAAATAATAAGATAAATGTATGTTTTTAGATGTACTTATATAATGTACTTATAATGTCTGTTTCATAATATAGATAAGTGTACTTATATAAAATCGATGTCTGTTTCAAAATAAGTCAATAATTAATGATTACAAATGACTGATTCGATTGTCACAGATAAAAACAGTTGGGTGAGTCCAACCACTAATGTGTTTAGTGTTTTAACGAATAGCTGTCGTAATGGATGAATGACGGGTATGAAACTTTTTTTTTGAGAAGACGTAAACTAATGATATGCCAGTATCATTTTTACTTTGCAGTTTGCTGTAACTCACTTAAGAAATGATGCGCTCCCCATGGCAAACATGGGTTCATCTAAACCCGCTTCAGATCAGTAAAGGAACTTTAAGAGTAAGCCTAACTTCCCTCTTAACGATTGCCTACTTTTATGCGTAGAAAACGTTGTGTCTTTCTAGGTACAACAACGCAAATGCGGCCGTGCTATTCATTCCGTTGATGTTGTTCAGCGGTGAATTTGGTGAAATAATTTATTTTCCATCTCTGCTTTCGGCTCATTTCTGGATTTTAATGACCATCTCAGGCGTATTCGGCTTTATGATGGGTTACGTCACTGGATGGCAAATTCAGGTTGTTTCAAATCTCTGCTCTGTCCTGCTTATCGTAATTTATGAAGTCATAGTCGTTGCTATTTACAATCTGTGAGCGGAACGGTGGCGCGGTTAGGTAAGGTAGGAGTGGGAAACCAGTGTGCGAAAGTTTTAAATTAATTTTATGAAGGACTATTCTCTTTTTTTTTTCACAGAGACCACCCAGAAAATGAAAGATTTTTGGCTGTCAGTTCTTTTTGACATTTAATTTGTAATGTCTGTACTGAGTTTTACGGTCTGCGCGCATAACCTTAAGATCGGAGACTGATGGAGGATGGATATCAGAGAATGATAGTCTTGTAATCACAGGGTCACAAGATTGTTGTGTCATAGAATCACAAACATAGTAACGCAGAACTCATACAATGCGGCGCAGCAATTTTGAAACTTTGAAGCTCGATTTAGGGAGGTTTTCTTGGGAATTCCGTATTCGTTGCTAATCGCCGATCCGTCCCTCTATCGCGCCTAATATGCTTTTAGGATTCACTGTTATATAAGAGTCATGAGAGGACTTGTTTCTCTTTTAATGTGAACTTCGATTGGAACAAAACTTCTTTACAACATTGTTCGTTGGTACTAGATAACAATCTATTTTTGAAATGTAAGCAGAGACATATAGGTGACATCGCCTCTGACGCACAATATCAGCGGAACGGCGAAGGCAGCCGCACAGACGGTGATCGCGGTGGCTTGGTGGCAAGAAGTGAAGAGCATCCTTTGGTGGGTCAGTAACATAGTTGTGCTCGCTGGATCGGCTGCATACACAGCTGTCAAACGACAAGTCAGCATTTTGATTTAATTGTCTGCTTCCGAGCAGCTCATTCTACCTCGCTTTCAAATAGAAAATTGTTTGACTACACCGATTTAGGTGGGAGGGAAGGCGACTTTCTTTCAAAAAAAAAAAGGCGAGAAACGAGAGCAGTTTTTAATCTGATCTGTTTAATGACAGCCTGAACTTGGAATGGAGGAGGAATGAGCCAGCAATTGGCAGTCGAAACCATTTTGCGTCTTTACCTCAAAATGTTCTCTTCTTAAAACCCAGTCCCCTCTCCTCGAAATGTGAGTTAGCTGAAGCCCTTTCCTCTCGAAATCTCTTCCTTTCTCAAAAAAATTTTCATTTGAACGCTTCACTTTATGCACAAACATTCGCATCAGCTTCGATTAGTTTTCCTTCTGCTTTTGCAAAGACATTACTTAGCAAAAAACCCACTAAAGAAGTCCGCTGTTCCCCTAGTGATGTGAAATACTCTAGCCCTCTAGCCTTCACCAACTATGAATTCAGGGTTACTCGACATACGCCTCCACAACCGATTTGCCATCGAACCAGTCGTATTAGGTATGTACATTTGTTTATAGGAAATGGTGGCCAATCATGAGTCGAATGCGAAGGCTCGAGGCAGCGCTAGTCCTGAAAGTGAGACGATGATATCAACGAAGAGTGGAAGTGGAAGTGCAAGTGAAAATGTTTGAACGTATTCGATGTTCTGTTGTATGTGATTTGTTTAGCAGTATCCGATGTGGTTTTGGTGCGGACCCCGTCCCTCGGTCGGGATCAGGCAATGAGTACCATCGACCTTATGGTCGAGTTCCTCTCGATGGTAAATCCGAAACAGTGCTTACTCATTTTTTTACTATTCCACTACTTTATGTTCCTTCCATGTCAAGTCACGGTTTCCCGGACGGTCGAAAGTCGCTCCTTGCAGAACATTAGCGTAGGAAAGAAGTGAAGCATCCTTTATGGACCAGTAACGTGGTTGTGCTCTCTGGATCGGCTGCAGATACAACTGTCAAATCACAAATCAGCATTTTAATCTAATTTTCTGCTTTCCAGCAGTTAGTTCGTTCTACTTCACTTCCAAACAGAAATTTGTTTGACTACACCGATTTGCAAAACGAGAAAGGCACTGATATTTGAAATCGTTCGATAAGCTATCGATAATCTGAGGACGTTTGAAGGCGTAAACGCTCGCTGCACGCAGACGAAAAGGCGTTTGAGCTGACACGTTTTGTGGAAGTGCGTCAGTGCGCAGATGTAAGCGTTTCTATTTCATGGAAAAGTCTTAACTTCTTGTATGGGTGTTCATTTGAAAAATGAGTTTTTTGCATAAACGGAGCGAGCTTTTGTGAATTCGGAACACTAGCTGGCTTAACCAACATATGCGGAATCATAAAATAGCTTTCTGGGTTCACCAATATATCGATGATTCTACGACAGTTCATAGTTAGCAGATCATCCTGTTTTGCTTCGACTTAGTCGTCGCTTGCTTTTATGCGCTTCGCAAGTTTGGATTTGCAAACCGTGTTGTGATGGCGTTATGTTTGCTCATGTGTGTCTGTAAGGTAATTTAACCATAGCAACGGTATGGTGAGTGAACGTGATCTTGTAACGAATCTAGGTTTTTTATTCGAACGGGAATCCTCATTGCTTCTAACCGTACATTGCAGATTTTTCATCAGCTTGCTTTCCCTAGTCAATCCGTTTGTTTCCAATCTTCTCTGTGAAAGGTACAAATAATCAGTTCAATGGCTTAGAAAAGTTTCAAAATTCTTAAGCATTGTTTGATTACACTTTTAAGACTTTTCATAGTGATAGTAATTTAAACTTTCTGCTTGAATTAACTTTTCAGTTCAGCTAAAACTCATAAGGAATACGGTCGATTGTGCACTCGTATAGCTTTTTTTAAATAATTTGCTAAAATTGTTTGTAAGGTGATTTAGGATATGTAGCCCTTTGATTTTTTTTTCTCACAAAACAAATGAAGCTGAAAGACTGAGGGAATGAAATTTTTTTATAACTTTTGAATTCAACGACTGAATAGAAAGCTATCGCTTCTCTAATTTATCAAACTTTGGCTGTGATTATTGATTTTAATTACTAACAGCGGGCTTTGTTTATTTATTTATTTATTATATAAGCCGCTATGTTTTTATGCTAACTTGACATCTCTTGTATAATTGTTATTGATGTCTGGTTGAGAAATTGGTTTACTGAGACCATTGTTGACCATTTGGCGTTATCGAAATGGGTAAATGAAGTGAACGGCCGGACAATGCCCCAAATTCCTAAATATTGGACGCGTCAGTTAACCTGTAAATACTGGAATCGTTGCGTTTCCTTGAGATTCCTTTGTTTTTCGACTTTCATTGAGTATGCGTTGTGAATGGTGGTGTTTTTAAACGTATTTTAACTACACTCTTTTCTTCTTTTTTTTTCATGCCACTATTAAAGTGTTTTTTGTGTTTATTTCCTCACTGAAACCGTAACACGTTATTCTTTTTATTTTATCCTATTCCATAATGTAGAATCGAATCAAATACGATAGCACAGATTAAGAGAAATCGGAGACCACTAATTGGGTGACACAATCATGTCGATCCGTGATCAGACCTTATTGATGGGTGGAAGTCTAGAAGAAACAACTCGCAGATATATGAAAATGTCAAATGATGCGGTAATTTGGCACAAAGCTGACACGGATGAAACACAAGTCCAGTAACTTCATAGCAGCAAGACTATGCACCGAGTTTTTTTTCCCAAAGCAAACTGCTGTGGCACGATTCACGAACCTCATACCTCTCTGTCAACTTCAATATTTCTATCATGTTGCTATGCTTCCCCCAATCTCGAGAAACGATCTTCGAACATCTCAAACATTTCAGCGCTTTCACTGGTTCGAAGAACAGTTCAAATTATCTGCAAGAAGAAACTGGGGACGGTAGCAGAAGATGTAACCACTCAAGCTCGTATTCAAAGGTAGGGGCTTCGGGATTGTTGGGTCCAGCTTAGTGTTGACACCGCCAGATGCATTTCTCATCTTACCGACCTGTTGAGCACTTCGTGAGTGAAATGCTGACGTCCTGTAGCTGACTGCTGCTTCTTTCTCAGTGATGGGGGTGTGACGCAGTGTAAGCGTTATGCTCATGTCCTATAAATTGGACGTTGAGACACGAAAAAAGCATCGCATATGCAAAGAATCTGTAATCTAATATTTCCTCTAGTTTCGCTTCAGAAACAACGTTTTCAATTCTATGTTCGGTTGTGAATCTGTAGGTATAGCAGTGCAGGAAGATCGAGCTGCAAAAAAGCAAAAAATGATAGCAAATGCGTTGTTTTCATTAAGTGCACTACGGTGATGAGGTCTCGTCATCGTCTTTGTGCGCCGCTTAATTTGTTCGAAAGGTATCTTCCTAACCTTGCGCCACAAAGAAACTGCCAACGAATAGAGTTCGTCGCCTTGGTGCTTCGGAGTACACATGCGTGGGTCTGATCTTTCTAAATGACATGCAAATATTCCTTCTAGTGCACATGATCGAAACTCATTCATTACTAAATTTTCAAATCATCTTCTTTAATTGTTGCCTACTTGATTCAACCGTTTTTTACATGCCATTAGTATACTATGACATATGGTTGCCTCTCATTCGTTGGCACCAAGCAACGTCCACTCTTTATTTCTCGTTCTTCTCTTTGCTGCGTCTACCTACGTTTTACATTGGACGCCTCAAAAAGAAATGAGCATGACGCACAACGCTGTAAACGATAAAGCAGAATATTTCCGAGAGATTCTTTACGGAGAATTGCGTGTCTGAAATATCGCAGTTTCCTCGCATGGACATGCTGCGCCGCATGAAAAGTTAAAATTTCCAACTTCTCTGAGGTCAGGAAATCCTAGCAGGAAATTCTTTGAGGTCAGGAAATCAGGATAAGAATGCACCTCGTGGCCAGTACGACAAAAAACTTATTAAGATTAGCTCTCACGGGCGAAGCTATTATTTTGATTGTTTCCCGTTTTACGAACCAAATAGTCGAGCATATGCATCGATCAGATAAGCAATGAATGCGTTTATAGGTTACAGTAGTGCCATATTAAAACAATGGCTTTTCTTGTTAACGTAGCAACACCACTATTGGTGAGAGGATTACTTGCAACCCTTAAAAACTTTTTTTTTCTTCACTGTGACAACATTTATGACAACTGCTAATGCCTGATGTGATGAGCAGAAGAAAGTCGACTTACAACTGAGTGTTGCATGGA
>JPKZ01000969.1:54195-66371 GCA_000803305.1 Toxocara canis
GGAAAAAATCTTGTCATTTTGAATTCGCTATTCGCTTGTTTAGAATGGACCAAGCTTGGTAGGTATGAAAGGAAGCAAGGTTTTAAAGCGAGGGGGGAGGGGGGCGAAGGTGCGTTGCGCCAATGAAGAGAGATGGGGGAGGGGAAGTGGAGAAAAGATTTGCCAGTGAAGGAAGTACCGATCCTCTTTGCTTGAGAGGGTTATCTTCCCTTAAAAGTATCGAATGGGGACTGGTTAAATCTGGCACGGCACTCTAGCTCACTGTGCGCAGATGGTCGAAATGGTGCAGTGTGAAAAATTCCAAGAGCGCATGGTTGCAAATGAATGCACCACGGCCATGCAGTTTGTGTGCTCGTTCGGCGTTTAGACCCAACCACCAGCCTGACAGGGTGAGTCATTTCGGTTTACAAAACGTATATTTGCTAATTGTGGCTTCTAGTGCAGACGTTGTTCTTTTACGCCGCTCTTTTCCCCTCGATCTCCTCCTCTCTACCACTCTCTTTACACCTCATGCAAACACTCTTCAGTCGTCCCATTCTCCATGCATTTCCCCCATCTCCCCTTCTGGTTTTTTTTTAAACTCTTCTAATCCTCATGTTCCATTCTCTCTCACCCGCATAACCGATTTGTCCGTCCCTCATTTCATCCGTCCGCCATGTGGAGTTCAATGCCCGGACTTTCCTGCATACAATAATGTGCGCCGCAAAGTGGTTTTTTGTGGCTCACATTTTTATATCCGTTTGTCAATTTTTTCTCTTTTTGTCGGCTGCGCTCCTCTGATTTTGTGTATGGCATTTGCGGAGTCGGCGTCATGAAACGAGTGCTCGCTTTTCTTTACAATACTTTAGCTCCCTTTCTAGTGCCGATAGTTTGCTTTCTTCCTGACAAGATGATCGTAAGGTGATAGTGGCCATAGAAAACGCCTTGTGATTGCCATTTCAGCTGAGAAATTTGACGTCTGTTATTTTTCTTTGCTTCGGTTATAGCCTGATAGTGCTCTGCAGTGGTTGAGGGTCGCGTAATACTCGCCAATTTCTTCTGCAGCGTGTTTTATTAGACGCTGTATGATTTCCACACCATTGTTTCGCAGCAACTTTAGGTTATTTAAGAAAGTAGTGTCGAGGAAAGAGAAATTTTCCAAATTTTCTATGTTTTAAGCTTTTTGCTCATTTTTCTTCTCTCGAAAATCCGTGCCTCATTTGCGTGCATCACTTGGTTACCATCGAGAATCTTTCCTCGTTTATAAGATCCGTAGAAATTGATGAGTAAATTCTTGTGGGAAGTACACGATCGTATGAGTAGTTTGTGATAATCGAATTGTTAAACATTCTTCCTCAAAAAATTCAGGAATTTTCATAAGATTTCTCATTAGTTTGGTATTTTTCGGCAAATTGAAACCATGTCAGTACGATTGAATCGACATCTGCTACGAAAGGAACTCAATATTGAAATCTTCGATCATTGGAGTTGCAGCTTTCGATAATAGATCAAGAGAATGGAACGGCACAAAAAGTAGTTTAATTTATTTTGAATAAGTCATCACACGACTAATATCCGATTATGCGCGTTACTGGCTACATAGCTTAGTTTATAAATCGTAGCTTCTTAGCACTCTCACAGAGTCTAGCACATTACTTCTCTTTTCATCTGTCTTAGTTTTTCAGTAAGCTATATCATCACCAACATCATCATCATCGGATAAATTTCATCAAGATTTTTATGCCAGGTTAAAGTGCCCTTTTTAATTCATTTTTCCGGTCGATGTGGAAGAGAGTCGATATAAAGTTCGACTAAACTTAGGCTGTCTTATTGTATAGCTTAATATTTATATAGCTAATTATATAGTGGTTGTCTAATTATATGGCTTATTATTTATGTAGTTATTTGGTGTTGGCCAACAAATTAGGTATAACGTCTTTTATGAGAATCAGTGTGATCGGTAGTATTGTTTCGGTTTAGCTACAACGTTGGGCGGCACAACAGTTTTCTTCTTTAAAAAAGCCGGTTGCCAAAAAAAACGCCAGTCATCTATTTGGTCGACGAAAACCATTTAACTTTTTTATAAAAGTCCAGCGTATTTTACTTCGGTTCTCCTTTTCTCGTTTTATCTTCCTTTTTTTTTGTTAGCTTCTCATTTTCATTTTCCATTGGTTTTCGGATCAAAGTCGCCGAGGAGTTTCATCGTTCATAAACGTTTCTTTGAAAGTGCTAAAAGGTCTGGTCAACTGTTCATAGTCCCGCTGAGATTCTCAATTTCTCGTTATCAAGCTGATATGATATAAGTCAGACTTTATGCTAGTAGGTAAGGCGAAGAGGTAAATTCGTCGTATTCATGAAAGAAAATTGTGGACAGTTCCAGCCGACTGCCTAAAGCATAAGGTAAGTCAAATGTTCTGACACTCGCCGTGTCATTGCTTTCCGTTGCAGAGATTGTGACTTTAAGTCAAAGTAGGAGATAAACGTGTGGAATTTTAAGCCAGCTTAGCGTATTGCATAGTTGTGGCCACAAGTAATCACGATCTGGCCAGAGTTTTTGGCTTAAATTATAAGTAACTGAATTGAAAGTTAACAGAAAAAAATAATATGTGTAAAACCTGAATAACAAAAAAACATGTTATTTTTTGGTATCCAGTAACAAGTAAGTCAATTATCACTTCGCGGCATGTGATTTGGGAAGGGTTGCCGAATGAAAGGTTTGCACGTTTCTCTTTCGAAGCCACAACTTTATCGAGTAAAAGCTGTAATTATCATAGCTCTTGCCTATCTGCTTTCTGCGCATAGTTTCTTTTTTTTTGCTTGTATTTTTTAATGCTAATTTCTCGGTGACTTCACAAGGTTTTTAAAATTCTGCCATTTAAAGTTTAAAAGAGAAAATTGTTATGCAGAATTGTTGCCTCTTTATTTCAGTTTCAAAAAAAAAAATAAAATTATGAGGTGAGAGATGTCTCAGGAAATTATGAGTACATGAGAGTCTTAGAGTGTTATCCAGGCAGTTGCTGTGTCGTATTTGTTTGGTAATTTCTATCTACTTAAATCTGATGCATTGCATGCTTAGTAAGTGTCTTGCTTTATGTGCTTTCATGATCCATGTTTATTTTTGCCGTTGAGGTTTGTACAGCAAGTGGTATAGATACATAAGAGATCATGCTACATTGTTTTTGGTACCTTACAAAGTGAGGCCGAAGTCAACGTTGAACTGGATATAGTTTGCGTTGTAGTCGGGCACTTTAACCCTCAGCCATGCATGGAAACATGAGTTTGCATTTCGTGGCAACATTTGGAAGCTGGTTGATCGGTTGAAATTGTTCTCCTTTCTCTACATAGTTGCTAACAAATGACGGCGTACCGTTCGCTTAAGGAGATGAATTTTTGCTCGATTTGCAAGTAATCGTTTCGGAAGTTTGTGCGCTTTATGCAATGGTGATGTGGTGGTTTATGTGCACTCAGGCTTAGCTTTTTGATTTTTTTTTCAACTGCTGAAATTTCAGCTTATTCTTCATCGTCTCTGCTATTCGGTTTGCCATCATTTTTTGGTATACATACTATGCTGGATATTATCTGCGTAACTTCGTTTTTTGTAAGCGTAGTGACCAATAAATTAGAATATGAAATAAGGCAGTCGAGATAGACGACTGATTACGTACGTGTTATCGAGGTACAAGTCATTGTTTGTTGTGTTCAATGCCCAATTTTTTTTCCCTTATTTAGTTATCAAAAATTAGTGCTTACTTTATTTTATCATAAAGCATTAACGAATCATAAGCAAAACGTTAAACGCGTGAAGTATGGTAAATGTTGAGATGATATGGTTGTTCAAAAGTGTTGTTGAAGTGTACTGGTTTTTGGTAAGCGCATCAAGAAAATTACCCATTAGATTGTTCAATTATTTTGTGGCAAGAGTCAAGACGGTAAAGGCTAAACTTATGGAACAAAACATGACGATTATGCGAAATATTGTTCCTTATTGCCTCCCCAGGAGCATTAGATATCCAAGATTGTAAGAGAAGAGGAGGGGGTGAGGGGGAGGAGGAGGAAAATGTTCGGTAAGGGTGCAATGCGGATGAGGAGGCTACTTTCCCAGCCTTTTCTGAGTAATGTTTTAATGTGAGTCCTCTGTATCTTTGAAAAGGAGGTGATCTGTCTTAATAAGTCTAATTTTCCTTTCTACATTCAGGCAGGGGAAGAGGGAAGGAGAGGTTAGAGGGAGTACTCGGCACGGACGCTTCGTTCGAAATAATACGTTAACTGATACAACTCATTTCAGAGAGCCACTCTCTGTCATCATGCAAGCAATGAGCGGTATGAGTGGTTTGGCTGGTTATGGTTTCCCTCAGCTAACGCCTGCACCACTCTACAATCCGGTACAACCGCCCGCACAACCAATGGTACCGTCGACGAGTACGGTAGTAAATACGGTTACCACACAGCAACCGCAGCAGTTGTCACACCACATCAAGAACGAAATGGCGTCGAGTGCGTCAGATGAATCAAAGGAGTCATCCTATGATATGTATGCAACCGAAAGTAACAACGATGCTGAAGCGTGCTCATCGACTCGATCTAATGGAAGCCCGCGTAGTCAAGATGAGCTCGTTATGTCTTCATTTCCAGGGTTTGTACTTTGGTTTCTTTACTTTTTTTTTTAAAAATTACTTCGTTTGCCACCTCAGAATATGGCACAGCACAGTGTTAGTGGTGGTGGCATAGATCGTGTAGGGCCGTTTAAGAACACTAAGTAAATATGAAGGTCACTTCGAGCCTTCACGAAGAGTGACGGCGGTGGACTGTAGGGAAACTGTTGCCTTTGACTGCTTTTGGTTTCTGCATATTCGTGTGTGCCCTCTCAATCCGTTTGCCGTCGTAAGCAACCGTTAGGAGTTGAAGGCCTACCTGTTGAAGATGAAAATGGCATATGAGGAAATAATCTCGTGTCGAGATCTGCGATTCTTAACACAGCTTTTGCAACAGTAAATTTCCGAGGTGCATAGTGTGCAGAAAGTTTCTTACTTTGTGCTGACTGCAACAAGTTATGGTATGCGTTTCGACTTTAGTCATGTCCTATGTTCTGTCCTTTATCTTCTGCGCAAAGCAACCATTAATAGGTCGTGTAGTTGCCTTGTTTAAAATTATAAAACATGCTGCGTTTTTAGTAACAGAAATTTCGTATGGTAATGTTCCTTATTTGTGTTCTCTGTCTTGTGCCGGTTGTCCACCCAGGTTGATTGTTTAAATTCGCTAAAAAATAGCGAATGCAAAAAACGCAAGAGATATTTTTGCGAAAATCATATTAACACGACTAAAGAAAGGCCGTAGAGCAATGAAGTTTGCAATTTCACAGGCTATTTCGAATGATGCAAAAGTGCTGTGTCCAAAGGGAGGGGGGCGAAGTTGGGGAACTTTTTTTTCCTGTGTTGACTGCCGTTTTTGATATAAAAGTCTATAGCACTTTCGAGATAGAGGGATTAAGTGGAAGGGAACCCAACTTCGTTAGGTTCGGGATGATGAGGGAGGGGGAAGGGAGAAGGGCAAGCTTTATTCTGGGTTGTGGACAGGCGTATGAAACGCTGGCAAGAAATCTTGGTATTTTGAGTTGAAGACGAGAACACTATCGTCTACGTTGTTCTCGCCGAGTGATTTTTACAAGTAATGGCTGTAATTTTTTTTTTTGCAAAAGCCTAAAGACAAATACGATTTCTGTCTTGACAAATTTTTCATCAAAGGGTTTTATTAATACTCTGCTGGGTAAAAAAAATGCATTTGGTACTCGTTGTCTCGCTTCTGTCCTTCCCCATCACCCACTACCCTCCCCCCCCCCCCCCCCCGGATGTTGTGGTGAAACTGTTTTGCGCTGTTTACTAGTATTTTTAGCGAAATGTGTTTAGATAATAAGTGGCTAATGAGACTATCAGTAGTAGATTGCGAAATAATGAGCAGTAAGCTTAATGAGGGCCGGCAAATCATGGTTGTTTTGGGAAAAGAAATTAATTAGCACCTAAGGTAATAGAAACACAGGAAAGAGTTCTTGGGAACTAGCGCCAGTTATTGAGGCAAATATGAGGTAGTCTTGGCTTTCTTTAGAGAATACTTCCTCTTTTAATTTCTAAAATCCGTTTTAAAGGGAACTGAATATTTTTGAAATGTTTTGATCTGTTTTCAATTTCTAGAGTAGCCAAAATTAGCGTTGATAGGAATGGGCAGTTTTAGTTTCCTTTAGTTTCCTTCAATGGGCAGTTTCCTTCGAAGGCGAACTTTTGTAGGCAGTGATGGTGATATATGTGTTAAACGATATTTATGGTTGCTTTTTCGTTAAGCGAGAAAAGAAGTATTTTTTATTATTGTTAGATTGGGAAAAAAATAGGCTGAGAAGCAGGAAAAGAATAAAAATTTTGAGCCCTCGGAGTGCCACGGGAAAATCTGCAAGATTTTTTTTTTGTTTTTGGGTGGAAAGGGAAGGGGAGAGAGAGAAAAGTGAGCGCAGCGAGATAGTGAATTGCACGTGTCATGCGGCTCTCTGGCGTCATTTAATAGGCCCATTTTACGCCTTTTATCGTTCATAGTTAATATCCTGGAAGGTTGTATGCAGAATTCGCAGTTGCAGTGAATATGATTTATCGGAACAAGAAAGGAAAAAATTGGAGCGGAAAAGGGCACGTAATCGAATGGCGGCAACCAAATGTCGGCAAAGGAAGTTACAGAAAATTTCCGATCTAGAAAGACAGGTAACGACTATAATGTTGTGAAATTTTTTGATAATATAAAAATATTTATTAAGTATTCTGGTAATTGGGCTTAAACTGAGTTCAGACTTGATTGTAGAATTTTTTTTGTTAGAACTAATTATAAGTATTGGCATTTGAATAGAACTGGATTACGGGATTTGCATTTCATTTGAAAACGCTCATCGAGTACGTCGGACAGCCATTGATGCAAGTGTAACTTATAAGCTGCTTATGTTGTTTAAGTTTTAAGTTTTTCATTCTCTCGTAGGGTTTTAAAAAGTAATATGGCAAAAGATATTTTCTACTGCGGCTTTACAAAGAGCACTATTAGAGTGATGAAAATGTTTCGGATTTGCGTAGAGACTCTTTGAGTGTTTTGTTTACTTCTCGGCCGCACCTTTAAACGTATGCAGTGTTCACTTTTTTAAAAAGAATATTTGCACCTCAAGTTTTAAACGGAGATTGGAGGTGGCGAGGAGAGGGCGGGATGTTATGTATTAATCTGGCATACTGTTCAACCTTGCTTTTTTAACCATGCATCCTTTTCCACCACTTCTTCGTAAACTAACGAGGCTTAAAAGTGCTGGCTCACCTTTCGTTAAGTAGAGGCGCAGGCATGCATAAGGAAACCCTTTCCGCCACTTCTTCCCCGTCCCCCTCCAGCTCCAAACCCTTTCTTTGGTCCTTTCGTCCCTCCCTAAACTCATTCCTCCATCCTTTCCCTCAATCCTGTTCTTTCACCTCATTTGGTGGGCGAAAGCGGGGGATGGCATGTAATTTCGCTGAGAGGGCAGATTCCATTCTGTTTTCGGCTTAAAAAAACCCGTCTTAAGACTTCTTGGTGAAGCTCTCAGGATGGCAATTTTGGGCCGGTATGGTATGTGGGTCGCACCTCGTTAGCCAAAGTTTTGGAAGGGGTTGACCACTGCACAAGTAGAAGGTGAAAGAGACAAGAGCTCACCCTTCAGTCATCGTCGAATTGTGTCGTCGGTGCAAGAATTTGAACTTGCAGGTTAACGAAGAAAAAGCAACGGGGAATCGGCTCAGTCAAGAGTTGAAACTATTAGAAGCGTCGATTGCTCAGTTGCGGCAGACATTACACGAGCACCGTAATCGTGGTTGTGTGATCCCGACCAAATGATCTCAACCATTCAGCAGCATAGTTCCGCTCTCTCCATCTCCTCTCTTCCTTTCGATCACTGCCAACATTTGCGAGAAACTTTGCCAGTTTCATTTTGCGACCACTTCTGAATCATCTTTTCTTTCTACCTCCCTTTTGCTGCTGTTTGGTTATCGTTTTTCCTGTCTGCTAGATTTCGTGATTTCATTTTTTTTCCTCCGCCGCGATCTTGCCGCCCCATTTTCATGCATTTCCGGTCTCGTCACGAATTTTTGACTTTTTTTTTTCTAAACGGTCCCTTAGAAGTGAATTATCTTCAGGCGCACAGTGCAGTATTAGTAAATGAAGTAGCATTACTTGAGAACTTTTGAGGAAGTTTTCTTTGATTTCTCGTTTTCGCGTTTCCGAGTTACAGGACAATATCATACTTCCTACTCGTATTTATTGATGCTTAAATCGGTTTTTTACGCTACTAACAAAACTTTTTCGATGGGTGCCATTAGATGGGTGAATATGAAAAACAGACTTGAGAAGTGCTCCGAGTGAGATGGAATTGGACTCCGGACTCCATTCTTTGAGGCGGAATTGGATTCCGGACTCCAGTCTGTTCTATATGACGGAGCACCTCGGAATCGTAATAATATTCTCTTATTCCAATTGCGAAATCCACGTTTATAGCTAACCTTAGCGATAGCTAGATGAGATTCGATTGAGAAAATATCGAATAAAAGAAACAAAAATCAATGCTGAACGAATTTGTAGTAGGAAATCGACTATGAAATTTCAAACTTTTCCGAGAATTTTCCAGTTTTTTGCCATATTTTTTCTAGGCTCTTCGGATGTACATAGATATTCTTTCCTTATGGGTATTTTAAATACATTTCTGCCTTTCTGTTGAAATTTTATCAAATTGCAAACATATAGTCGAAAAATGTTCGACACTTTTTTAATAGATTTCTCGAACATTTTTCCTAAAAATTTCTTGAGGAAATTTGCTTGCTGAATTGCTAGTCTACGCTGAAAAACGTTTTTTTAAATAATTCTGGTTCAGGGAAATCGCCTACATATGCATTCATAAAAAGTTATTGAATGTAATTATATAGAGGAGTAAGACGTTTGTAGAAATAGATATAAGGTTGTTCATAGTGATTTTGTTATGTTGGTATATGGTAGCCGGTTTATATGTTTAATGCAGGAATACTGTAAAAGTAGTCCGGTTGATAAGAGTAGTCCATTTTTTTTGTACGCAGTTTCTTGTGACTGACGCTATGCTTTGTTTAAGTAGGGTTATACCAAGAGGTGTTATATCATTCTATACTCGTACTCACACAACAAATGAACCCGTTTTATTTCGCAATTCTCTTTCTTATTTCACAGTTCTCTTTCTCCTTCTCTCCCCGCTCGGCTACATGATCGAAACCGGACTACTTTTTCGGTATGCTCCATTTCGGATTGCCAATGTTTGTTCTATGTCGTCGTTTAGCTGGTTGTTTTCATTTTATTCGTATATTTTCATCGATATTTATTGCTTTTGGAACTTTTTTTTTTGAGATTGAGATGAACTGAGAGAGATAAAGGATGAAATGAATAATAAAAGAGGTGAAAGAGGGAGGAGGGTTTTTTTTACATCATTTTAGATTAGGTATAGATGGCAACAGGCTAACGAATCAGATGATTTGCGAAAGTGACCGAAAATGGTAATTTCATCATTAATTCGTGATTTTCCTTATTTGCGCAATCCAACAGTTCGCATGTCTTTAACACTTACTGCAGAAAATGGAACTTGTCAAACAACAATTGTTCACAATCTCTAACGATCTTTTCGATTTTCGGTCAATGGGTCTGTTGATAAATTAATCTGATCGCCCTATTCCTCCCTCCTTTTCGCCTCCCCTTTCCTCTGCCTTAAACAACTAAACGTCCGAATCGTATCATTCCGTTGAACGTTAGACTTTTCCATATTCGAAGCGCGCAGTCTTCCACGAGACTTATCAGCTCTCATGCGCTGTTCTTCTTGATCCGGAAGTGCTTGGTTGGCGTATTTGAATGAATATAATGCAGGTATAGAGTAAACTTTTTGTTCCGTAAGTTGTTTGTATTACGAAAATCCTCTTATGTGTATATCGGTTACTAAATCAGCCGTTGAGATTATCATGCTTTTATGCCATTTCAACGTTTGATTGCTCTTTTATTTATATAGATGCCACTTCAACATCGTTCTAGAATACGCGTTTTACTAACGTTAATTAATTGATGCTTTAATGGACGATAATGATCATATCGTTTCATTGTCTAGCGCTTGGAGACAAATTTTTGCCAAGAGTTGGGATTGATCATGAAGCTTCTAATTAAAGCTTTTCTTTCTGGACCAACAAGAGTATTCCGGCTTCCCTTCAAAAGAATCCAGTGGTAGTTTTACTTTCTTAGAAACGGATTTGGATAGGACAGGACACACTTGATTTGTTTGGAATATTTCAATAGAGGAGCCCATCGGATACGAAAATAGGAGGAAGGAGAACTTAGGAAGCCGACAACCTTTGAAAATAACGATTAGGGGGAGGGGGGGGGGGAGGGGTTGGCTGAGTAGCGAAAAGCGAAAAAACAAGATGAATAACGCTGTTTTACATACGCACACTCCACTTTTCCAAATTTTATGGTATTATTTTCCATGATCTTATTTGTGCGTTAAGATGCTGTTGATGTGGTTTCTAAGAATTGCTTCGGTTCGAGCGGTAAATTAATTTGTGCCATTTTTTTCTTTTTTTCATTTTCCTGTTGATTTTTTTAAAAATTTTCCGGATTAGTTTTATTAGTTTTGTAGAATTTTTCTGTCTATGAGAATTATCGCTGCGTATGATTTAAAAAAAAGAAGCTCAACTCTCTTTCCTGACGCTACCCAAATTTTATTTGATTGATGATGAAGTTTTGCTAAAATGACGATAAGCTGACATGCTTGATTGCGCTGCAACACTAAAGCGCTACTGCTTTGCTGTTTAAGCGCTATGCAATTGACTGAACGTAATTTTTCTTGAGTTTCATAACGATTTTTTAAAATTTTTCCCAAACAATTTTTTCGTTGTTGTTCGTTTTTGTTTTGTTGGTTGTGAGACACTGCTTCGAATTACATATTTTTGTGAGGGTGTTCTTGTGATAGAAAAGATAAAATCTTTATTTGTTTAAATGTTTTGAAGGCATCTCCAGTCATCAAGGTTAATGGACAATGGAAATAGGTCATCCACCAATTAATGAGCTTAATTAGTGATGTAATTAATTAGTGAGATGAGAAGGTAAGAGTTAGTGAACTAAATTTTAGGAAATGGTAATAACAATATTTTTATTGATAGGCACCAATTGTACCTTAGACGGGGTGATTAGCATGCTAATTAGGGGAGTTGACTTTTTTTTCAAACATTCAAGTAGTCTCATGCTCGGGATGAGCACCTTATGATAATTGCCGGACCGAACAATCGAGATTGTTCTGATTAAGTTTAGTAACTTGGGTGGAGGAATATAGGCAGTAAATTGTTTTATACGATTCTTGAGAAAATCGATTCAACAAATATGGCGTTAGTGTAACACGATTTCATGGTAACTTCATGAAAAAATTGTTATGTTGGTTGAACATCGAACGGCTAAGTGATATCGTTGTTAAAATTTTAACACTTCTTATTTGATGTGTCATGTTTTTTTCCCACTTTACAACTTCTTTTGTTTCATATAAATGTTCTAGTAGGCATATTTTTCCAACCATCGAACAATTTCCAACCCTTCTCACCGAAATTCCTCTGATTTTATCTGCTTGACGGCAAACTTTTAATTTGTGAGCAACATAGGTAACTTTATGGGCAACCTTTTTTCCGGATTATCCGTTATGGTAATTGACACCGCTTAATTTGTTGTTAAAGCTTCACGTTTAAGGCTTTAAACAGTAGGTCATATTGTGGTCGTGTAGGTCATATTGTGATTGAGTAGGTCATATATTGATTGTATGTAGGCGCATTGAAATACGCATTACAGTCGCCATTTGCACTGTGCAGAATAACTGAGACGATAAGTTCGATTGATCGTTGCTGCACAGAGACTGTGCATATTTATTCGCGATTTTGGCCATCTGTTCGATGATCTGTGACCCCAGAGTGAGGTGTTCGTAAGAGAATTAAGCATCATCGTCCGCCGTTACATTGGCAGTGGTCGCATTGAGCGCTAAAAACTTCAACAGTTTAAGATGCGTACAGTTGTTGGTGCTAGCGAGAAGCGGAGTAAGGTAGTGGCAAAGAAGTGGGAGCCCCAATTATAACCAAGTGTGTTACTGAAGTGTGGAAGATAGGTGGAGATGG
>JPKZ01000969.1:67478-78984 GCA_000803305.1 Toxocara canis
TGCCCTCTATCCATCTTTCTTGACGAGCTATTCTGCATGCGCCATAACTCAATCAGAAATTCATTAATCTTTCTTGATTTTGGTTTTGGAACCGCTACAGTGCGTTCCATCATGCACGCTAAATTTTGTCGTAAAGCTTCCTCCGGTTCACAAATTAAAACAACCATACGCAACCAGGCCATACTGAGGCACCGGAAGTTTTGCGTCATGCAGTTGTGGCTACGACTGAAAGTAAACAAGCAGTTAAGTAGATAAATATACCGTCTTGCCTCGAAACGAGACTTCTAGAAACCTGCAAATTTCCAGATCTTTCCTCAGTCTTCAGTAAACTTCCATGGGAAATAAAAGAAAGGCATATATTATTTCCACAATAAAATTAGTACTCAGCAAGACCTAAATAAATTCCTGCTTTTTGCTCTAGCAAATGCATCTCCAAATAATGTGGAATTCGCAGCTTCTCGGAGCTTTATTCGAGGGAGCACGGTACAAATTAAACGATAAATGAGTGAAAAATTGAACAATGAATAAATTAACTTACAAGAACGAGCAATCTCACAGCACAGGTTGCACTGACTAGCACATTTCATTGCATATGGTGCTAGATCGCCATGGTAGCAGTTCTCGGATATGGTGAAGTTCTTGTTCCTTAAATTTGTTTGATGGATTTTTTATTCAGTTCATTTGCATCTCGAAAACAATAAAGTGGATACCGTTTACGTTTATAGGACCTCAACTGTGGGTGTTATATTTATACGTTATTTTAGTTGTTCTCTTTTTTAAAAACGCTTTATTGAGTATATCGGCTATGTTCATTTTATTTGTTAAGATGTTCTTATTATATTTTATCGTTCCAGTAGGATTATAAGGCGAACATATATATGCTTATGTGTATACGTGTGTTCACATCTATGTCTGTAAATATATTTATACATGCACGTGAAATGTGGATGAGTCGATAATTTCTTTCATTTTTTTCTGCGTTGTTGTTAGAACAGTGCCATTTTATGACCGGCATAACTATAACAGAATTTTCGAGTGGAAAGGGGGAATGCTCGCACCATGGTGGGACATCTAAGCATTGCGATCGTAAGGCTACCCGAAAGTGCTGCATTTATAGCAGCTGTGAAAGAACTGCGATTATAAGGCTGGCCGAAAGTGCCGCACTTAAACATGCTATGAAAAAACTGGGTTTATAGGGTTACCCAAAAGTGCTGCATTTATAGCAGCTGTGAAAGAACTGCGATTATAAGGCTGGCCGAAAGTGCCGCACTTAAACATGCTATGAAAAAACTGGGTTTATAGGGTTACCCAAAAGTGCTGCATTTATAGCTGCTGTGAGAGCACTGCGATCATAAGACTGCCCAGAATTGCTGCTTTTGTAGCTGCTGTGGGCGTCAACTGCAAAAACTGCCTCTTTCAAAACAACAAATTCGAGTGGCACATCCCAAATAAAGGTCTTAGCAGTCATTATTTGTCATGGTTTTGTATTGGTGAGGTAAGCGACAGTGGCCCAGTGAAGACGATTTGGTGCTGCAAAACTTGAAATTATATAAATGTGTAATATATATGTGTATATGTGTACATATATACATGTATATATACATATAAAACATGAATGTGAAACTGTGCTTAGTTAAGAACTGCAGTATTACGTCAGTTGTTCACTGTCTAAAAAACGACTTCATCAGACGCGACTCCGAGACTGCTTGGGCTTGTCAGGTGTTTTTTGGGACGGTGAATTTGGCATAGACTACGCTAGTCTGCATTTGAGGCCGGCTGTGTTCCATAAAAAGGGTACGGGTTATGATGAAATAGCAGCGCCCCATCCGTCTTTGCAAGCAGAAAGGTGCTTGAAGATGTAGATGAAAACACCTCATTCCCTTTGCTCGCACTGTCCACAGTCTCCGCATTGGGGGGGGGGGGGGGGGGTTGACGACTATAAGGAGAGGAGGGTCTACTACCTTCTAAACAAACAATGATACTAACTCGTTTCGGTTGTTGGCGGCAGCTTCAGGAGAGATTGGATAGAGAAGTTGACATGGCACATCGCTGTACGTATTGTTACAAGAGGTCGGAGGAACGGATGGCCGTACAATTCCATTTATCAACACCGCACATCTCCCGATATATATTTTATCTGCATTTCGTTACTATACTGTATGACCTCGAAAAGAACCCTTCATTTGCAAGGAAACTCGTCTTTCTCGCACCCGACCATTTCTTGTAAGTGATATTGGTGCTCTCGAAGGCCTTGACGAATCGTCAAAGACTTCGATCAGCAGTTAGCTCTCAAAGGTGTTCAGACGCCGATGAGCTGTAAAGCCGTAACCTCATGAACAAGGGGTTCTTTGATGTTTTGTATGACCTCGAAAAGAACCCTTCATTTGCAAGGAAACTCGTCTTTCTCGCACCCGACCATTTCTTGTAAGTGATATTGGTGCTCTCGAAGGCCTTGACGAATCGTCAAAGACTTCGATCAGCAGTTAGCTCTCAAAGGTGTTCAGACGCCGATGAGCTGTAAAGCCGTAACCTCATGAACAAGGGGTTCTTTGATGTTTTGTCCTTGGCTTATTTGCGCTTTGAAAATTTGATTACTTGATGAAACGCACCGAATTCAATGGCTCACGCTTAATTGCTAGTTGAGTAGCGCAGTATAACGTGTTTACTTACCTTGTCTGCCCTATCTCATCTCCTTTTCTTAATCTTTTTCGCATTTTTCTTTAATTATCTCTAGTTCTTTTCTGTTCTCATTACCTGATTTCCCTACCTTCCCATTTCTTTCACAATGGTCCCCTCTTTGAGAACCACCAATTTTAAATTCTTTATTATATTAGTGAAGAAACTCAAAATCTTATTAACTTTGTTACTCTCAATACTTACAAATAAATGCCTAATATTAAGCTGAATTGGGTGGCAATAAAGGTGCCTAGAATTGGAGAGATTTATTCTTCCAAAACATGACCAAAGGACTGTGTCACCTCGCCACCTCCCATTTTGTTTTTCCTTATTGCTGTATAATCGTTAGCGTAAAAGAATGTTCAGGTAATGCTTTGAACTTATTTAATATTGAAATCGAATATTTTAGACAAACGCGCCAAGGATATTGCAAATTTTATGCAAATTTCAAGTTGCTTAAAAATCTTAAAAAATGATTTTTTATATCGGAAGCTATGGTTTCATTTATTGTTTATTAACTTTTTTTCTAACTTGTAAGGTGAAATTTTTCCATTTTTTTTTGATTGAATTTCTCAGTCGGACTTCGCTGAAACGGAAGGCAAAAGTGTGAGACGCTTACTTTACTCATTGTTTCGTTGATGGAATTCCTAATAAATCCGATAAGGGTCCGAAAGCTCTTTTTGACTTATAACGTTTGATAACAATTTTTTTTTCTTGCGCCGTGCAGCATTTCTATTGTTTCCTTGTTTAACAACTCTCCGAATCCTTGTACCGTCATATGACAATGCATGCTTACGGCATTAAACTGCGTAGACGATCGCTAATGCGCATGTGGATACCCTTTAAATTGTGAGCCCATCCATATTAACCGTCTCGAACTAGAGATGTACTTTGGTTCACATCATTGATCCGCATATAACACTGAAGTATTGTCGCAAGAACATGTTCATGTAAAAGAATATTTGAACAAAATGTGAATTATGAAAGAAGCTATATGTCAGCATAGTTCGAGGAGATTTTAGACTACGAAAAGGATGTCATCGATAAATGTTGGGTAAGAGAAGCTTCCGCAGGTGGATATTATTATCATTATTTTTTTGTAGAAGGGAGAAAAAGGATCGGGAAGGAGGCGCGTCAGGAGAAGGTATAATAATGCTGGTGGAAATTTTATTGGATGAATGCCTTCCTAAACGAAAAATGAGCACTACATATTCTAAATGGACGGAGGAAAATGAGGAAATCAATTGGCGATACAAGAAATGCTGACTGATCTTCGGCAAGTGGTGATCGTTCAATTTATTAAGTTCACAAAAAGGTCAATTTGTGGAATACGGTACTGCCGGGTGCAGTTGAGCGTAATGCGTAAAAAGGAGAGCCTGAGGTCATGCTATTATGCTCCGCTTGTTTCCGATCGCTTGCGGCATGATCATAGCCTACAGAGTTACATGAAAAACTGTACAAGCATTTCCTCACTTCCATATTGAGTCGCAATTTTTTATCGTGTCCATTCGACTGCTCTCTGCATAGGTACGCCTCTCGCAACATGTTTTTTGTTGATGTACGCAGTGAGTTTACATGATTGCGCCAGTCTTTAGCATTTTTAGCTAACTGCGATGAATTCACTTAAGGGTCACCACTATCCATTCGTGTGTTAATGTTCACTAACATTGATGCTAATAAGGTGGCCGGAAATTGTAAACAGTATTTCAAGAGCTTATATTTATTTTAAACTAGCTTGTCGACAAAGTCGGGTGGAGATCTGGAGATGGGGGGTTGGGTGGAAGGATAAAACCGTCAAAAATTACACAATGGTCAGTTCCCTAACAGTATCACCTCTTGTATATATGTGGTTTGATTATTGACGTTTTGCGATCAGCTTTCATATTTCCACCTTATCCGCCCAACGTCCAATGGAATTCTCCGTCGTCCATGATAAGTCATCATGAAATGCTTTTTTTTTTCATGAAGTAATCTCATTCGAAGCTGGATGAATTCGTTTATTCGTAAAATCGGCCGAGTACATTCAAATACTCTCAAAGAGATATAAATGATTGGGTAAAGTGCACAAAAATTTCCCTCATTATACATTATGCGTTTTTTCTTAGTGCATATATCGAATGTGGACAATACGTGCGTTTGTTGACGTAAATGAAGCATAGGTTGCAGTCAGTCGCGTTACGTTCATCCTACTGCGGTTGAACGGTTGTTTGGTTGGTTTATATGGCGTACTAAACAGTGGTGGGCGCCATGGTCGTTGCATTCGCCATTGTCGGGGCCATGGTTGTGGGTGCTTCAGTCGTTGGGGCTTCGGTGGTTGGTGCCACAGTTGTGGGAGCCATGGTAATTGGGGCTGCAGTGGTCATCGGATGAAACGGTGTTGCTGAAATACCCTTTTTTAACTCTACCAGTCATGAACCATTTTGTTCTCAACAACTTTCGGTATCGTTTTTCAGTTTTGACCCACTAGATGAATTAGTATTCGAACAAGGGATGAATGTTATTTTGAGGTTATGAAATACTCGACTACGCGTCAGTTCCTGAGCGTTGATCGGTTTGAGTCACACATACCATTTATCTCGTTTTCGGAGAGTTTTTGCTGGTCAGTATTTTTAAATCGAAAAGCTGCGAGCCACTTATTCTCCGTTTCGGCCCACTATTCTTAAATCGAAATTTTGCGCCATACTCCGAAAGCCCTAAACAACGGCAATGGCTCGCAAATGACGACCATCAGCGATTTTTAGACGAAAAAATGTGCCGAGGGCGCCAAAAATGCCGAAAATTTCACATTTCCGAGGGTTTTTCTCTTGTAGAAATTTTCGATTATTTTGTAGTAGTGCTAAAAATTTCCAGTTCTCTCCTACGCCTCCTTACTTACCGGTTTTGGGCCATTCCCATAATATCCCGAAGTTTGTTTTTCACTACGTTCATTTGGACAGGATGCGAGAGACGGGGAGGGACTGGCGGGTGGGGAGGAGGGAGAGAGGTACTTTTGCATAATGTCATTTTGCATATGTGTGGGATAAGTGCTGTTTGGGGATTGGTTAAACAACCAAATCGTTTGCATTCGCATTGCAACATTGGAAGTGAAGAAATGCCTGAACACAGCACTTATAAAAACAAACGATCGTTGCACTGAATCCAAGAAATTTCTTCGGAACAGGTTTTCGACACATATTCTGCATGACTTTAGAATGTCAGCGCTGATCAGTTAGCTTTCTTGTTCGCCAAGATTTTCTTCCATAAATTTCTACTCCCCCTTCAGCTCCCCCCTCCCTTCCTTTCTCCGTCTTCCCTTTCCCCCTCCTCTCCCACCGTCTCTTTGCTCACCAGTTATCCTGTATAAATTGAATATTGGGTTCGAATGGTCTTTGAATTTTGGCTTTGCACCATTGTTTCGGATTTATAAGTAGCCATAGCCTTCGGAACTAATTGCGACAAATGCACGAATTTATTATAAGCGTAGTTGACCCCCGTCTATGAGGTGCCATAACATAGAGTTGATTCCTGTTGTGCGATGCTTTAATACAACATCTCTGCTGCTCAGCAGTTAGGGCGTTGCGCTTGTTTATGAAACTTTCAAAAAATTTTCCTGACCCGAGTCACGCAAGCAAATGATGCACTTGTTCGCATAGCCAATGCGTTTTGAGATCGCTGAATGGTGAACTTTTGGATTCATAGCTCGTGATTTCACGTTATATTTGGAAAATTGGAGCTGATGTGTTTTCCGGTATCAGTTCTGTTTTCGGAAATTCCAGGTGCTTTTCTTTTTGCAGATAATTTCAGCAATGTAAATCGTATATAGAATTCGGCATCGACTTTTTTTAAAGAGTATTTAGAAAGCGCAATTCAGTTGCGTATTTCTTCTGTTTCTTGGAATTTTGAAGAAGGCATATTTCATGAGAAATTCAATTCTTGGCAAACATCATATGTTCTTTTAATCGACAAATACGATTGGTTTTTGTTTGACCTAAACGACTCCAATATCTCGATAGCCTTTTGGTCCACTCCAACTATATCCCAAAATCTCGACAATAATATCAATTTAGGAGATGGTCGTGATTGAGCGTTAGGGATGTGATTGCTTACTTAGTCAAACGTTCTAATAAAGAACTAAAATCTTAATGACGCAAAGAAAAAGAAATTGCGCAAACGTTTTTGTAAAACCGCAAAATCATCAAAAGCTTCGTCTATGTAGATTTTGATAGGCTGCCAACGTCGTCATTTTAATTGTTTGCAAAGTTCTATGCTGTACGAGTTTTTGTCTTATTGGTTTTCAATGTGTACATATCTGGCAAAAGCGCCTGAGGGCTTTGTGGATTCACGTTATTCAATGTTATCAGATAGTGCTAATGATAATAACACTATGCCGATTGTATTATCTCTTAATGGAATTTGATCTCCGATGAAAACTTTGTCGTACAAAAGTTTTCAATCAAACAGTTTGATTTTTGATTTCGTTCAAAGTTTCCAAGTCCATCGATCTTCTCTGCTTATAGATGTTCAGACATCAGGTCTACGTGAATAGATCTTTGAAAAAAAAAAAAAGACAACAATGGTGACTTACTTTTGCCACAATTCTCTGAGATCATGCAGGTGCCCTTGCAGTTTTGTAGCATAAATTTGTTCGAGCATGGGACAAGACCGAACAACTGGTCGCAATGTTTGAACGTATCCATGCAGAATGTTCCGTTGAATTCGGGCTTTTTGCAAAGACCGCATGATTGTCGACAATTGTAGTTGAGGAAATCGTACAGATCCGGATCTCCGCATAAACCATATTGAGAGAATAGTTGACATTTTTGTTTCGGAAGTTCTAAATACAATAACGATTATAAAGTGTGTTAAACGAGTGTTATATTGACAAACAGTCATTAGCTTCACTTCAGATAGTTGAAAATGAAACTGAGCTAGTTTAGTTGTTTATACGATTTCTTGTCTCCTTATATGTAAAATTGTTCAAAATAGGTTTAGCGATAGGTTAAAAAGAGAATTGCATAATTCAATGAGAGTGGAGTTAAGGTGTACCGAGCAAATGCCAAATTGTCATCGTACGTTATTTGAGTGACGGGTTGATCTAGCGATCCACTTGGAAAGAGTTACTGTTTTCATTGGTTGGTCTCATCATTTTTTTTTTTCATATTAAAGCTTATCATCTACTTCGAAACTAGAATGAATTTTGCTCGCAATAGGAAGTATATTTTCTTAAAAACTCTCTAAATATTTAAATATTTTTCAATGCGTCCTTGTAATGTCAACATTAAATAGTATTTAAACGTTACTGTCTGTGCAGTTGTATTCAGGTTCTTCGCAGCAAAGAGCGCATTGACTAGAGCATAGTTTCGCATACGGTTGCAATGGACCGCTGTAGCAGCGATTCGATACAAGGAAGTTTTCTGATCTGAAACAAATATTTCACTACATTTTGACCTGAAATTAGGAAATTAATTTTCAAGACATATCTTTTGTCTTAAGAATAATTAAGTGCTTTTTTAATTTGTTGTCTGATAAAGTTGAACGGAAACCAGCAAATATTTTAGTTGGTGTGTTTTGTATTCGTCGTTATTTTTCACCGTCTAACTTGAAAACTTAACTGAAACTTATTCAAGCAAACTAATACTAAAATTTCAAGCTTCAAAAGAACTTCAGCTCAATAAATCGTCGGACGGTAGTCATCGACTTTCGCTTTTAAAGACTGAACCGTGTAGCCATTCATTTCACTGTATAGAAAATACCCGTAGTGTTCACTCGTCTATGACTTCCTGGCGCGTCTTCGTTCTTATAAAAATAACCTGTCGTTTCTCATCCATAACAAATGAAGTAAAAAGTTAGGAGTGCCAGCAACGAAGACATCTGATACTTACGCATTAGAATGTGATGAGTTGTCAGAAACCGGATAGAGGTATGAGCAGGGTACGTCGGCGTAAGTGTTTTTGCAAAGCGATGGTGCTACTGAGGGTCGTTGTACCCCACCAACGGAAATTGCACATTGCTGGATCACAACATCTTTGCTTGGTTCAGCGGCGAATGCGACTGTTGCAAACGAGATGAGCAGAAGTATCTTCATTTCTTTATCCTGGCAGCTAATTTTTATTAGCAATTTTGCTGTAAACGATTAGCGTAACCACCATCGCGAAGTGGGAGAGAGGGGATGAGAGATGGAGGTGGGGGAAGTGGATGATGATGATGATCGATGGTGGTGGTCAAACTGATAGGTAATTAAGGAGAAATTCGAAATTGTCGAGGAAATTCTGGAACTCTTTGCTAACAATAATTTTCTTCCAATGAACCAGTAATTAAAGTACTTACAAGTATGAAAACTTTAAAAAGGTTACAAAATTACACACTTCTGCTCCCGACATTAAAACGTTTCTTCTTGATCCAAACCAATTTAGATTTTCTTCCCTTCAATTAAGAACAATATGAAAAGCTTAGATGATTTCAAATGGAACCTTAAAAAATTGATACTTTAACGTGTTTGAGTGATGACATAGCATATCGGATTGAGCATAAGCGAAAAAAGTTGGAATGACAGTTAGCCTCGATCCCAAGTTCATTTCCCATAATGATTTGGTAGTGTTTTTAACCCAAGTAGGAGGCTATGGTGTCTTTTGTGTTTCCATACATTAAGCATTAAGCTCGAGTTTTTGTTGCGACTATCGGTTAAGCTCGAGTTTTTGTTGCGACTGTTGGTTAAGCTCGAGTTTTTGTTGCGACTATTGGTTAAGCTCGAGTTTTTGTTGCGACTATTGGTTAAGCATATAAATGACCGGAACAAAATATGCGAAAGCCAAATTGAAATTATGCAAAATTTTAAAGCTAACTGAACAATTCGAAATTCCATTGATGAGTGTTTATTATGAGTCTATTCTTAAGTCAATAGATTTCATAGACTTACTTATGATCTCTTAACTTTTAGCAAAAATTACCTGGCAAACAAACATTTTGAGTACTTCATATCCGTTAAATAAGGTTTGGTTAATTACGAAACGCTTAAAATCAAAAAAAAAAGATGTCGTTCATAAATATTTGTTTGACATCTATATGGTGTTAAACAAACATTTATGAACGACCCTAAAAGTCAACGAATTTTGTCTCTTTCGTTTTTTCTTTTCATTACAAAGTTCTTATTTAGTAACGAAGTGGAATAAGTCATTAGTGTCTTGAATTTAAACATTAGTTGTCTCGTATTTCTTGCATATCTCGATTAACTCTTAAACACGGATACGACAATTACCTATCTAGAGGAGAATCTCAACGTCTGAACAATCAAAAATTTTAAATGCCGAAATTGAGAAGCTTATGCTGAACACAGGACGACAACTGATAACTGGGTTAGCGATCACCGAAATTTATACCTTACAATACGAACTATAATTCATAAAAGGGCATTAGCTAGTAGGCACATGACCATTTGCGTCAAATGAGTTGCGTATATAGTTCCGAGTTAGTAAAACATTGTAGAAATCTTTCCTCATGAGCAGCAGATGTGAAAACAATATCCACAATCATTGTTTTAGGTCATTCTCGTAAAGATATTTGATATTAAAGTCCAAAAGGGCATTTGTATAACGCTTTACATATCTTATTTACTTTGTATGTGAATGTTTGTGATGTGCGCATGTGTATGTATGTGTCTGTGTGTATGTATGTGTCTGTGTGTATGTATGTGTCTGTTGTATGTATGTGCCTGTGGGTATGTGTGTTTGCACACATGACAATAGTGTTACAGAAATGTGATGCTTAGGTAAACGATCTCAGTGTTATCGTTCAGTTTGCAGCATTAACAATATCGATGCTGACGATTTAACGGTCCATATCGTTTTGTAGAATAATTGTGCTGTAAGGTGAGATAACAAATGCAGCCTTTTCTGTACGTTTTTTTTTCTCTCATATAACAGTAACGTCGTTTATAACACGTAACCGCTGAAAGACATCTTCATTTTTGTTTTGGCTACACTACTGGTGATCTTGTTAATTTCACGAGGTGTTTGAGGGGTCTGTTAGTACGCACAATAAGAGCATTGAAGAGTATCCCGTCTTTTTTTCATCGGAGTGTTGGGGGCATAAAACCTGTGTTATGCCCATCCTTCACTTCGTGGCGGGGTAAGGGGAGAGGCTTTTCAATTAGCTTTAACATTGTTCGATGCATTTTGAACTGTTTGCTTTGTTGTTTTGCCGAAATTTTTATTATCGTTGAATAACTTAAATGATCCATATTGTGGCTGTAACTTTCAACTGCTTTCCGTTTAAATTGAGCACTTTTACCTGAAACGTGTTCATAGTGAAAATTTGAGAAACTTACTTGAACGGAATTAATAAATGGGATATATCAGCAGTTTCTGCATCAGTTTGTTTTATCAGTCGACTTATCAGTTAAGTTGGAGTTAAGGGAATTCGAGTTTCAAGATTTCATTTATCTATATTTTGCTTGTTTTAGCAAACTATCTGTGTATGTAGCGTACAAAAGCATCAAAGTTCACATAGCATTCATGTTGCTCTTAAGAGTGTCTTAAGAAAGAGTATTTCATTTTATGCGATGAGCAATGGGAAAAACTGAAGTAAAAAAGAAATTGAGATTTTGTTGCATAGTCGATGATAATAAAGTCGGTTTCGGTGTTGCAATAACATTTAAAAAACTTCTCTGAAAAAAATTTTTCTTTTTGATCGTTCTCCAAGATTTTCTATAACTCCTTCCTTATTATATATGTAACACCAAGTTTTCCGACTTAAGCAAGAAAAAATAAACTGCAACTACATCCATAACACGTGATTTGCCACCGAACCAGAAGCTCTTAGAGGCATTTACCCGGGCGCGGGGGGGGGGGGGGGG
>JPKZ01000969.1:83902-94799 GCA_000803305.1 Toxocara canis
ATATAGCATCATCTGATATTACAAATGATTGAACCCTAAACTCATAAATTGGTCCAATTTAACTGAATGAATTTCCAGACGCATTCCGTAAGGCGAAAGGGAAAATGTAAAAGTATAGTGCTTTATCGAAAAGAAATTGACCTTTCGCGGATGGATGGGGGAGGGGGGAGGGGGGGAAGAAATAGATTTTCGGCACTTTCTAAAGATTATATTAAGTTGTAAACTAAATCGTATTAGGGCGTGCAAGCAACTTTTAGTCTGTCGAAGTTTATGTCGTGCCTTAAAAAGAAAGACATACCGCATTTTTCAGTTATGAAGCAAGTGCCCTCGCAGTTTTGCATCATGAACGGATTCGAGCATGGGACAATGTGGAACAACATTCTGCAGTGCTGGAAGCTGTCCTTGCATATCGTTTTGTTGAATTCGGGCTGTTTGCAAAGTGCACACGATTGTCGACAATTGTAGTTGAGAAAATCGTACAGATCCACCTCTCCGCATAAACCGTATTGAGCGAATAATTGACACTGCTGTTTTGGAAGTTCTGAATAGAGTAACTATTGTAAGGCGTGTCAAGAGATTGCCATAATGACAAGCAGTGCCAGAATGACAAGCGATACTAAATTGACAAGCGGTGCCATATTGACATCCATGGTTTTACTTTAAAAGTTAAACAGTATGGTAGGATTTGAAAGCGGAGCCAAGCTGTCGGCATGGTTTTCTTTCCGTATATGTCAAACGCTCAAAATAGGTAAGCGACTTTTTTTTTAAAGAAAGAGAAATATGCAGTTTTGACGCGAGAAAAAAAGCGAACGTCTTTGAGAATCAGTTTGTCCAGTCGCTACCAAATCTTCACTTTCGTCCATTTCACCGTCGGGTTCATTCGTACTATTTGCCCGGGAAAGCGCCAGTATTTCCCAAAAGTCCACATTTCCTTCGAGGGTTCAACGGGATATTGTCGGAGAAAAACCTGTTTTTTTCCGTAATTATTAGAGCAGTTAAATATTTTTTTAGCGCTTCTCTTTGATGTGGAAATTTATAGTATTTAAACATACTGTCCGTGCAGTTGTAGTCTTGTTGTTCACAGCATAGAGCACATTGACTGGAGCATAGATGTGCATATGGCTGCAGTGGACCCTTATAGCAGCGACTGGATACGACAAAATCTTTTGACCTGAAATTAATTAATTTCGTTCAAAAATTGCCTAAAATTAACTCGAGTTGAATTATTTGCCTCTTTGCTTTTTGTTAATTTTTCAATACTGTAAGAGAAGCAATCCAGCAAATTGTACAGTTTACTGGAAAACCTCAACCAGTTTTATTTAGGCTTCAGCTGTATAGGATGATGGAATCTCTAGGATTTTACTCGTAAGTTGTTAGACCTTTCAGCTTTGCAGCTCAAAATATATAAGAATTCTAAGGAATTTCAGCTGATCATGCGTATTATTTGGCGTTCATGCGCAATATTTGATGGTCGTGCATAATATCTGATGATCATGCATAACGTTTAACGATCATACATAATATTTGGCGGCAAGGCAAGACCTAATTGTATGCATATTCGTTGAAATGCTCGGTGATCATTATTAGAAAGTAGCTTTTATGGCGGCTGATTTGTTCAGGGGTTGTTTTTGTTAACGCTTACGTTCGAATTGATCTTTCAGCTTAACACGTTTATTCTATCGAACTGAATGAAATTGAGGCGCTACATTTTAGGAACTTTCTGGATTTTGCTACCAATAATTAGGCATGAGTCCGCTGGCGATCGCATGAAATAAAGCCGCAGAAACTTGCATCATTATGCAAAATTGTCGAACTGCTTTCAGTTAACGATAGCTTTTCTTGATCCATTATATTAATTGTGCGCAATCAGTTGAACTTAAAATAATAATTGCATGACTTGATGAATGATTTTGTTATAACCGATAGGTTAAAGACATCTTTGGGAACTATGATACGGGCAATGATATGAAGAGATATGAGCAAAGAAGATCGTTTTTAACACAGTGAATATAACGAATACATGGGACTTAATAACAATCGCATTTCGAATCCAAATGGCAATTGTTAATCGGTCATTGCAATGTAACAATCGTCGTATGGCTAGGCGTTCGTTGAAAAACTAGCTTACTCTTTATTTAAGCTTCTTCTCTTCAGCGTTTTCGTTTTAGTTCGTCGCTAATTGTAGTGATCATTTTGTGTTATTTTTGCTGTAACTTTACACGATTCTGAAGCACTGATGATGTGTAGATTTTAAAAGCTGTCAGCTATTACGTTTAGTTCGCTAGATAAAAACATATATTGCATCCGCTTCCATTTGTAGGCATTCTTGCTATGTTCTATTCATACCAGTAATTTCAATATTTGTTATCCGATTTCAAATATGTTATTACATATGGTGAGAAATATATGACATGTTTATTATTAAATAATAATGTTAATATTTAAGTACTTAATTTGATATAATAAATATTTAAGTTGTTAAATATGATGAGAAGTGAGATCAGGGCACCACTAACGCGTTTTGATGTGATGAATTGTCGGCGACAGCGTAGAGATGTGCGCAGGGTATATCAGCATATGTATTTTTGCAGAGAGAGGGCAACACTGAGGGTCGCTTCACCCCGTCAATGCTAACTGCACACTTTTCGATCGGAACGTCCTTGTTTTCGGAAGCCGCATATGCGAGCGTTGCAAATGTGGCGAGTAGAAGCGTCTTCATCATGCTCTGTCTAGATTTATTATAAACGTTCACGATCATCTTTATCTTCAAAGGACTATCGTGCATGGGATTACCAGGAGAACAAAAATTGGAGAATTATTGCGCCAGATGGCTTGAACGAAAAGATTTTAATGGAGAAACACTGACATTGTTTGACGAACAGGTGCGACTTTACTAGTAAAGAATACTTAAAGGCAAAGAATTCTTTTCTTCCCTCTTTACTTTTATTTATTTTATTTTGCTTTATTTTTTCAAACTTTTTTTTCAGAAATATGAATTCGGAACGAAAAATGAGGTGTTTCTTCCCTAATAGAGCCATTGACGTTTTGCAACTATCCCTCCCACCTCCTCCGCATCCTGTTCGGTACGCTAGTGACGAAAACAATGTTCAGCTCAGCCGCGCCTATTAAATGAGCAGCTCAAAAGTGTAGAAGTATATTCGGTGGCATGGCAGATGGAGTAAGAGCATTGAAACACGAGATGGTTGTGTGTATGAGTGTGAACTGCAAATGATTTTTTTTTTGTTGACTTCACTGAGTTTTTATATAAATGATAGAGTATCTTATGTTTTGACATTAACATAAGCTTCTAGTGACTCCCTCTTTCTTCGCTGCAACCGACCAGGTGGCTACATAGGTGATCGAAAAATATTTGATGCGGAACTTGGGAACTAATGAATGAAACCGAAATCCTGTTTTATTCGCATTTCCGAAGACATCTTATAGACTCATTCATGGTTTTTTAGTTTAAAATCAAAAATACGTTCAAATGAGCTTTTGGGTAAAAATAAAACGTTTTGAGAGGAAAGCCTTAAAACTACATATCGCTTATAAAGGTTAGCATCTCATTACCTATGGGTGACACTTCATTACTTGTAAGTACAATAGCAGAAGCAAAACTGGCGTAGAAATATCAAAGGATATAATCCTATGTATGAGAAGGGTTCAAAAATAAAAGACTATGTGAGCAGCCAGGTTCCTGCGGCACATCTAACGGTGAGTCGAGAGCACCGTACCGATCAAATTGTGATCGACCCGAGATATTTATGCGATTTATTGGAGCAGTAACTCATCAAAGATCATTATTAGCTAAAAGGGAGCAAAAAGGGTAATTTGATAATATAAAGGGAATACGAAAACAAAATTACCATCACTAACCAGCATGATATGATCGATCCAAAAGGGCAGTAACACACACATGATATTCGACATGCTTTAACAAAGTACAACGATCAGCGAGTAACGAACAGTAGTCATGTTGTAAATGCAAACTTTTGCAACATTTGCAATATTCGCAGTCCAGCGCTCCGTATTAACCGTGATCGATTAAGCTAAAGTTTAATTTTGCTATTCAAAGGTTGCATTAAATTTGTCTAACATAGCTAATTACTTATTCATGCCGATGTGGACTAAGTTACTCTCATACTGTCGAAGAAGAAACTTTTATTTCCAGATGCGTCAAGTAACAATGAGATAAGTAAAACTAAACATAGCTTTCGAAATGAAATTCCTTATTTTGAATTTTTGGGAGCCCTAGATGACTTCTTTTTTTACGGTATAATCATTTTGATTGTTAATTGTTCGTCATAGTTCAGCGATCACTTCAGGTTGATGGCAAACGGTGGTTACAGACATATCATTCGCCTAAACACCTTCGACCACTGGACGACCTCAGTCGTTCAACATAAGTGAAGTTAGTATGGAGTTCTTTGTCATTTGTCCTTTTTTTCGCACCATATAGCGATCGATCAAACGATCAACTTGATTGAAACAGTAAGTTTTTTTGTTTATTTTTTTTTTCAAAATCCATTCATTTAAATGAGATAATTTATTAACGTCGAACAGTTTAGGCAGTGTTCAGGCCTTCCGTTCCGCTTCTGTTTTTCACTTTTCTTTATTGCATTTTGCAATTTTCGTTTTGTGATGCCACTTTTTTTGTGGCTTTATTTGTGCTTGAGATGTTTTTCTTGTTCTGATGAACGATTACGGCTGAGTCTTCGCGTTTACTCCTTTTTTTCATTCATCGATTCTTTTTTCCTTATATCGTTTTATTTGTTCCGACAAGGGAGTGTTTCATTATCGAATGTGAAAATTTATCGAAGTGGTTCTTTTTTCTGAATATTTATGACAAACGATTTGTGGAAGGATTATTTCTTCTGAGCGTAAGCATTCACATTGCTTCATGAGTGACAGTTAAGGTATCGGCAAAGTGATTAGCATGAAATGAGAATAAAACTTAAAACTGACTCTAGGAAAACTTTTTCTTTTCTATTTTCTGTGAAACTGAACTGGTTTTCCCTTTTTCTTGCTCCAAGACTCAGTTCATCTCTTCCAAAAAATTTTCTTTTTTCCAGCATTTTTTTGAAAGATTTTCACAAAACGGTTTGCTTTCAAATAGAAATCGAGATTGATAAGCTACTTTTGCGCTTGTATGATTTCCATTTTTAGTCAACACCGGCTTTTGTCGACTCAGCACAATTCGACATATTAGTTTTTGGATGAGCTCAACACATATTATGAAAAGTTGATGAGCATTGCCTAAAAATTCCATTTGTGAGGGGTCTTTGGGCAAGAAGAGAGTTTTGACGGTTTCTTTTCTGTGATTTGTGTATGTGTGTTCGGACTCCTGCATTTTTTTGTGAATCTAACGTGACAAATGGGAACTTCATAGTTCGTCTTGAGGGGACGTACAAAATTTTTGTAAGACGAACCTGGAAGCCAGTGGAAGGAGTTGAAGCCCTCTAGTGTCTTCTAGGCTGGCCCTACAATAATGTTAGAAGATTGGACGGAAGACTGTTGCGACTGATCGTTTGAGAGAGACATATGAATTCAATGACGATTGCTTGGCAGTTCAGAGCAGCCACTGGCTCCTTGCGATCGAAGGACATAGCGTTCAAGCACGTAGATGAGGTGACCAAAATTGTTGCTGCTAATTGGCGCCTTATTAAATGAGATGAGAATTCCTCCCTTCCAAATTTGTTTTGATAATTAAATGCGAGAGCACGTTTTTGTATGGTGTTATACGTTTTCGTGAAATTTGCCGAAAAAAAAGGAACAGCAAGTTTTTTTTAAATGTTCGAAAGTTTATTCCAGCAGGCAATCGGACGTTTCATTTTGTTTGTGTGCAATAATTGAACCCGTTGGTCCGATGGGCGAAAATCATATTAGGCTGATCTTTCATGCATTTGGTTTTAAACACGCCATACCTGTAGGCTGTACCATCACTGGATAGAAGTACTTTTGTTTTTATCGTATCCCTATTTCTTTTGCTAGTCACACGCTCAATGGCAATCGCTCGCTTCATTATCAACAACAGCATCAGCGCCAATGTTCCCGGACATACAGTACGCTAGCGGTTCAAAGATCATATTTAGCGTTACGTTGCATACGGTTGGTATGTGCTGTATAACGCCCTCTTACCTTGTGCATAAGTCGTTTTGTGTAAATTCACCTGAAAAGCGTAATGTATGACTGTTATCTTCTGAGGACATATAGATGCTCATAACATCTGCTTGCATTGGTGCTTTTTGTGCCAGCGTGTTACGTCATATAAATTTGTTCACCAAGGTGCTCGAAACAAACGCGCACGATGCAATAGATGTGGGTCACACCATTCGCCAACGCAAAAAATCGCAACCGTCTTCTTGGGAGCAGTGATTAATGAAAATGACGCTTTGGCGTTCTGAAGATCATACCATGTGGTTCACACAGAAGGTAGTATGTGGGTTTTTTAATTTTGCGCCCAAGGGACTTGTTACATATATAAAATATTTAATAACTTACATGTATTTATGCTTGCCCGCCCCTTCCTCTGCCACACAGTCGTTTTGCCCATATATTCCAATTTTCGACCCACTTGACATAGATTAGAGAAGGAATGGAGGAACGAAAGAAAAATTTTGTTATCTTAATAGGTTCCTTTGCATCACGAATATAGCCTTGCAGCCATACGAGAAGCAAACACATCAAGCTTGGACGGTCCCATTTTATAACATGACATCATTTTTCGGTGTTCCATTGGAGGTGTGTGTAGCGTGCTGAATTATCATTCCTATATAGCTTGATAAGTTCATAGGAGCATCAAGAAAGAGAAACCACGAAGATACGTTCATTGGATCACAAATACGCACATACTGACACGTATGTACATTCGGCCACAGCTCCGGTTTCTAAATAAACCGTAGCGGGAATTAATTTATGCCACTGGGAGCAAAGAGGAAGTCGAGAAGTGCACAGAATGAGTTAGCATGATTGTGTCTTTTGCAGTTGTCTGTCCGGTTGATTGGTAGCACAGCTAACAGAAAGCGATTAAAAATGCCCATCGATGATTTTCTGAACTGTTTGGTCAGCAAATGGTGCAGATATCCGAAAAAAAATTGATTTTACCACCCGATCTAGTAATTCACCGTTTTGCACAGTTAATCTAAACAAATGACTGCCTGTAACGTTTATGAAAGATGGACTACTTGTTTGCTGTGATATCATCCTGTCCAGGCAATAAAACATGTATCGTATGTATGCACAGTTGCGTCCACTATTTGACGCATGACTTCACACAAAAGGGTAGGCGCATGGGCTTGTGAGAATAACTTATAGCATTAACTGCAAATGTGATTACCATGGAAGGGGCTTTTTACATCAATTACTTCTTGCAATACGTTTTACATATAATTGCGAAGTTAGCTCGCATATTAAAGTTCCTGCGAAAATGTGCTTTAAGATACAGAATTGTCTTGATTCAGGCGCATGTACTGTAACGATTCTGAACAGCTCTAAATCACCTTAAACGATACACGATTGCACTATAGGGGAGCCACGACTATACACTTTGCACCACGATATGCTATAGGTGGAGAAAGCTTCTAAACAATTAGTTCGAGCATCCGATTTCGCTAAATGGACATTTTCCATATAATTCGATTGGGAATTAAGGAATGGCCCTCTTCGATATGTTACTCGGCAAATTATTCTGCTCTGAGGGTTGTGCCTGTTGAACAGACAAACGTTTAGTTTGGATTGTACTTTTTGAGACAAGAACAAACGCCTATCGTGGAATCACTTAAGCGTGTAATTTCGTGGAACGAATCCTTGATGTTACCCGTACCACTTAATCGTAGTGTTATGTTACGTTTCGTCGTACTGGACACTATGGCTGAAAAGCAAAGTACAGTGTGTAGAGAGTGATGGGAACGCATGTTTGGCTAGAATGCCATTAATAAGCTAAGACTTGGGGGTAAATCTGGCTTTATTATGCTGAAAGTATTGGTACAATACTGCTTGAGGAGAATTCTGATAAGTTCTCAGACTGATATCATTTGTTATGTTTCTTTACTTCGAAACAATTATTCCCAGCTTATCAGCGATAGCATCTTGGCATCATTGGTAGTCGAGTTTGATAGCTTTTTATATATGAATTATGGAAAAAGCGTAAATCTACGTATTATAGGCTCAATAGGAAGGATCAGTTGTGTGCTTTGATACGTTCAAAAGGATCAATGGCACTTGTGGTACCCTCGTCAGTACCCTCACTATGATCTGCTATACGTATGATACGCTCAGCGGGATCGAACAGTGTTTAAATAGCTGCGCACCGAGAGCTAAACGCAATATCATTCAATGCGCATGATCACAGGACTGAGTGGAATAATGGTTGTTATGTGAAACTGGCAACGTTCGTTTCGTCGATTCGTACATTCAGCGTTGTTTAATAACAGCTGTGCACATAGGGAAAAGCTACTGCCGTAAAGGGGTTTTGTTGAGGACATTGCTGTTTGCTGTTTCAAACTTCGCAAGTATTGGGAAAGCGCGCCAGGGAGGTCGCCTGGATACGCGTTATCCGATTCCGCACATTGTAGACAAATTAGCTGCATAGAAAGCTTGCAAATTAAGAAGAAATCGTGGTAGCGACTGGTGCAGCTACTCTTCCTGCAGATTTGCTTGAAGATGTCTGTTTCACTCAATGAATTTTCGGAAAACAAGTACGCAACATTTAAATAAATATAAATATTTCTCTTTAGTCGGCCGCCTACGCTTAAATGACGTTTTTTCTCTTTTTCCTCTTTTCTTTTTTCTTTTGTACAAAATTCGTGTTATTTCGGGACATTTTAAATTCCCCATCCGGAAGCGTCATTTCATGCGAATTCTCGTTATATTCGGTCCGACCTCTAGTTTAATTCCTGCTTACCTCCCTCCCAGTCCCCTCCCCCCTCTAAGGTTAAATTTCTCTCTCCTTCTCGAACTTGGCCCATTTTTTCTACATGCAATAATGCTGCAGCTTGAGAGTTATAATTCGTTCGAGTGTTCACGGTAGTGCAACCAAACGTAGGAGGAAATATTTTGCATTTGACCTTGGTAGTGCTCGTCTTGCCAAACGTCTTGATGTCGGAATTGTTGAAAGGGGCTAGGTGGAATATCGGGACAGGCGTATCAAAACTTGAGAGGAATGAAGTGAACCAGATAGAGTAACATAGGATACAGTCTATTTTTGATCTTCATTTCTCTCTGTAGTTCAGGGCGATTAAAGAAGTTGCACAATTTGTTTTTTTTTGGTATGGCTGATTATTTGCACTATTTTTCTAGTTCCTTTACATGGACTTAGTCACAGTACAGTCTGGAATTTTCAATTTGTTTTTTAGGTGCGTGAACTGGTGTATTTCTCAATACAGTTCGTGTAGGTCGTCGCGTTTCGAAACGCCAAAGTTTCTGGATTTGGGAAGCCGGGTTCTGAAACGGCCGTGATCTGGGCAGTATTTTTTTCACATCTCTAATTTCTAGCTGAAAACATCGCACTTGTGTTCAGTGATTGCAAGGCTACATCACTGCATTGCGTTTAGTTTGTGTTGGACGTTTCATCGTTTTCTTAACGTTTTTTCTAAATCCCGATTAATCAGTCACCTAACAGGTCCTGAACAATCTGTACTGTCGCTATTCTTTCTCTTCCAAACATAACAAACGAAATGTGCATCTGATTCCATATAGGGTGGCCCTAATCGGGGCAAATACCGAATAACATATGCGAGCCACCAAAAGCATAAGAGGGAAGCAGATCGTGTCGAAGGAGGAAATTTGTACGTTTCTTCGCTTAGGACATTAGTAGTTCCATTTGCCGGGGACTATCACAGCAAAATTGTACCATTATTTACTGCTGTTTAATGAAATACCTGTATCGTCTGTTGCATTTGCTCATAATAACTTTTCTTTTTTTCTGTTACTGATGATGAAGCTGGAGTATCTGGAGAGACCATATTTTAACCGCTTTTATTTTTGGACTTTCCTGGTATGTGGGACTTGATGCTAATTCAAAAATGAGAATAAATCACTCGGTCTGGGACTTATGAAATAGGAAGAAAAATTCTTATACCTGCGTTTCGGCATTTGATATTAACAGTTGTAAACGAAGACGCTCTGAATGAGCTGAATGCGAGCTGATGAAAGCTTAATTCCTTATTTTTTTTAACGCTTTTGCCTTTTTCTGGGGATCAGTCGCTGTTCACACACGATGTTCGTGCAGAGATGGTGAGAAACAACGCGTCTACTGTATGCTGTTCTCTCATCGTTTTCTGAACTGTCTCGCTCCGTCTGCGCTTTGGTCACTACGATTGGACAACGACAGAAGGTTAGGCATGTTCGTCAATCATAGTTTGTGGCAGGGATGTGGGCGTTGATGTTGTTATGGGCTGATTATTTGCTTTTTTTTTTCATCTGTTTGACTTTTCGCATCGTTCCGTTGTTTAAAGGCGACGTTATATTTTCTTCATATCTCTCAAGGAATTGATTTGGGGAAGAGAAAAATAGTGGTGGAACGAAATTTCGTTAACGTGGGTGCGCTGAACAGCATTCAGTGGGCCTGCAAGTGAAAATATGGCAGGGCAGGCTCAACCGAATTCGGCTGTTCGGAGGTGGGGAGGGGGATGATTACATGTCAGATGACGCCGTCCATCGGATAATTTATGCGGGTATGCTGGTTCTCTAGACCATTCCATGTTTCCTTTTTCTTTCACGTTTCCACGTTTTTATGTTTGTTTTCCACGTTTTTCTCTCCTAATCTGTATGCATTAGAACGGACCATGGCCTGCACAGAGTTGTGCCGAAAGTGGCCTTTTTCCATGTTGGTATACCCGCAAACAGGGTGTGCGTTGATGTTGTGTTTCGGCTATGTGGAAATAATATTTAAATGTAG
>JPKZ01000982.1:14715-26889 GCA_000803305.1 Toxocara canis
CATGTTCGTCTTATGTACCAGTCTACATTTCGTAATTGTGGCTTGACCTGATTTGTGTTTAGAGGCTTGCCTGCTGAATCAGATGAATTTTATATATAAAGGGTATAGTCCAGTGTTCTTTTTATGACTATTCTCAGAGTAGGAGACCAGGGGATCCGCGCGCCTACATCATTTTCGTCATTCGATACGGTGCTCGCAGGATACGCTCTTCCAAAATTTTCCTCATTCGCCCCACTTCCCCAAGCCAAAACGCACCGTACTGGCCTAAATGTTTCCGTTCCATGGTACTTTTTTATCCTCGTTACGTTTATGTTTGATTACTGTACTACGATTGATGGCAGCGATCATTTCATGGTTATTCGTACAAGGTAGATCGTAGTTGAGACCATATAATGTATCGGAGAGAGAGCAATTTCTACTGCTTTGCACTGTTCATTTTGGCGATGGATTTTTTCGTCATTTTTGCAAGTAGCCGCTCGCAGAGGAAAGGGAAGACGATATTTTATTTCCCATTTTAAAAAAATCATGAGCAGCTTGTATATTCTCAGAGTAGGAGACCAGGGGATCCGTGCACCCACATCCTTTTCGTCATTCGATACGGTGCTCGCAGGATACGCTCTTCCAAAATTTTCCTCATTCGCCCCACTTCCCCAAGCCAAAACGCACCGTACTGGCCTAAATGTTTCCGTTCCATGGTACTTTTTTATCCTCGTTACGTTTATGTTTGATTACTGTACTACGATTGATGGCAGCGATCATTTCATGGTTATTCGTACAAGGTAGATCGTAGTTGAGACCATATAATGTATCGGAGAGAGAGGGTACAATGGAACCTCGCCACTTTCCCCTTCAGTACTCACAACCTCTCCCGTTATCTCATCCCGTAGACCGCTCATTTATTGCTCTCTTTATACTAGACCTAAATATCTTGTGCGCCTTACGCATACTTCGTTAAATGTTCCGTTGTTTGTAATTGGTTTGGCGAAAACTACGACAATGGATTTCCAGCTTGATGTGCTGTTACTATGGCTCAAGAAGCGGAAACGTTAGCATAAACCCACTGTACCATCTCTCCTCGACTCATTATATGGTCTCAGCTGCAATCTACATTATACGAATATCTGTCGAATATTCATCGGCGTAACGACAGTGTTCCGAAACATATCTGATCATTTGATATATTACTTAGTTCAGCCATACCATGAGACTCGTTATGCAAGCTATGTTATCTCTGTTATGTATTGTTAAATTAAGCACCACCTTCGGCCGAATTGGAAGCAGAACAGTGCCGCGCTCGTGATTTTTTGTCAGTGATGAAGTTTGACAGAACAGTCAGAACAGGGCGAGATAGGAACGAGGCAGCAACAAGTGTGGATTTGGGCGGCGGGATTTCAGCTGAGCTACTTATGAGGAAGGCAGCTGACGAACCTGATGCTTGCTTAAATGGTAATCCATGTGAAGTGATGTCGTGCTCGAGTGCACCCCACTCTGTTGCAAGTTTCAGTGCGAATGAGCCCATCCGCCAAGGGAACGCTGTGGCCAAGGTATGTCTGGTCTCTTTCTTTTTTCATTTTTTTCGGCAGCATTACAAATAGGTGTTGACTGTTGTGTTTAGTTTATTTTTTAGTAAGGGTGTTGAATATCTGCTTCCACGTTACGCCAACCGAATTCATTAAACCGCCGGATCAACTTTTTGGTCCTTTCTGTCCCTGTTTTTCCGATTTTTGGTAGTATCGTTGTTACCATTGTTGTCTTATTCTCGCCTTATTATTACTCGTGTCCGATGCCTTTGTCACTTGCAGTTTTTTCTTCTTGCAGTTCACCCCTCATTCCTACTTACCTAGATTTATGAAGGAGCTGGCTTAAAATCAGAGGGTGTTACAACCAAGGCCATAATTTTTTTAAACAAGTACTGAAGTGAACACTCAAGCTAGTGGTGAACGCAAAAGAAGAACAAGCGCGGCTCCCTCATATCACTCTGAAATAAAAAATGAAATTATTTTCCTGAATTGATGAAAGATTTGAAAAAGAGCGTTTCTGAAGTCCATTGTAAATTTCTGGGCACTTGTAAAACGTGCTGGATCCTTTCGGTTTTGTTGAGGGTCCCTCGCGCGGAAAACGTTTAGTGCTCTTGCAATCTGGACTCGGACTATTCCAGGACTGTCGTCAAAAGACAAAAGTAGATAAGAACAACGACAGTTGTCGTGATGCTCTGTACAAGGCTTTTCTGTGGACCTCCTTGTAATACCTGTCGTCACCTTCTCTCCTCACTCCTACTCTTCATTGTGGCAGAAATGCGCTTTTTCGGGTACTCCTTCGTTGCCCTGACCGTAGCAGAAAGGTGAGCTGATAAGCCTCCGACATCGCCGTCGTTTTGATTGACCTCTGCGCGCTTTAGTTCTGAAATACATATGGCTTCTTTCTGCTGTATGCGATGTAAAACAATAGCAGTTTTTGTCGTTTCTTCACACCACTCGTGTAACGTGACATGCAACTAGGGCATTCAGCCTCAGTTGTTTAAATTCTCTGTAATCATTGTCCCGGAGTGCGCGGGAGTACTCGTGTCATTGTCGATTTTTTTTCATGACGTCCAATAATTCAGTCTTTCTAGCATTGGACTTAAGATTTTGAAATATGAACAACTGAAACGAACTGCGCAATGTAAAACTCAGAAGCGTATGATGAAAATACAATTATACCGCGCGTGCAGGCGCTGTTTCAGCGGACTGATAGAGTACAACTGTAAGACAGCCGAAGCTTTTCGAGTGTTCTCACCTGGTCAGCAGTGAAATAATACAACGAGTGATCGGACAAAATACGCTGAGGTAGATATACTTTCCCAGGAGAAACTAGAGATTGTTGACTGCGCTCGGTGAAAAGAAGGAAGGGAACAGACGACGGTATGGGCCAGAAACGTTTTCGAGGGTTGCAAAGAGCAGAATGGTGCCTTGAGTGCAGCAGCAGGCAGTGTGATGCATGTCGTGCGTGGTGGACCACCTACAATCCCCTCTCCTTTGCCAGCATCCGACACTTTCCTTTTCCTCAATTTGCATAGGGTTGTATCATGTATGGTGAGTGCTGCTTTGATTGAATAACATTGTGTACATACATCAAAGGCTTAGTCACATGTACAAAAGATGATTAAAAGAAAGAATGCAGCAGAGGCAGGAAAACACCGAGCCTGCACACAGCAGTGTTCGCACAGGAAGTCACATCGCGCTGAGTAGTTGGTCAAGTCAAAAGGTTGATTGTTTATGCTTCTTCATGTGCGCGTCATTTGCACATGTCAGATTATGGGGAAAATGATGGGAGCAAAGAAAACATCCTTTACTGAAGAAGCAGCGAAGAATGCACACTTGAGTGCATTTAAATAAATAACGATAATTGTTTATTTAAATGCGTCTGTGCATATTGAACGTATATTGGTGATCGTATAATATGCATGTAAACTTTTAAACTATTATCATTTGTTCGGCTAGTGGCAGCGCTTCCTTATGTGCAGATATCTATTCTGGCGTGCGTCCATCGGGGGTCTTCTGTTGTAGAGAACCTTGCCGGTGTGAAACTCCTGGATTTTTGCTTTGACCCTTTTTGTCGACATCACAATCTTTCGGGAGAATTGCTCTCAAAGGCTTTCCATTTATCATCCCTTCGCCTCCGCCCTTCCCCCACCTTTGGCCGAAAACCACTCCACTGCAGGTTAGTCACGTAGTCGTAGTGGAAAATAGATGTATGCTCAAGAAGCCTAACTTTGGCACAAAGCACAGCATGGCTGCTTATTACTTTTTGAACATCCAGCAGACGATCTTCTCAGTTCGTTTATTTCCTTGCGCTGTTGATGAAAATCATTTCGTTAAATTTCCGCTCACGTCTGAGTATTTGGCGGCCATCGCGAGCTCAAAAATCGAAAGTTTTGTGCGCGTATTTCGACGAACTTCCAGTGTATGACTACCTTTCATACATGGGATGTTTTCGCTGGTTTTGGAGAACCTTGTCGTCAAAGCGACAGGCCGCGGTTGAGAGACTTTCCTCTCTGTCGTGATAGCATCTGCTGCTTTCACGAGGCCATTGCTGTATCCGGTTCTGCTTAATTTCCATAAACACAGCTATTCAGAAGTGTTTTTTTGTTCAGGAATGTTTTTCAGTTATTTCGAAATACGCGCCATAAACACAGCTGTTCAGGAATGTTTTTCAGTTGTTTCTGAAAATAAGCACCATATTATGTAGGTTTCGCAGTGACACGCGTTTAAACAGTTTGTGACTTAGAAGTAACTGAGATGCGGAGGGCGGGGTGGAGGGGAGATGGAAGGGAGAGACGACTCGTTCGTTTTTGGAAAGCATCACTGAGGCTGGATTCACGCCTCCCGCATTGGGAATACATATTTCTATGACAGATTTGAAATATCAGTTTTGTGGTATGAGAGTAGATGAGGAATTTTGAACGGCTTGGGCACTGTAAACATTCTCACCTCTCACCGGCAGCTGTGGAGAAACTCTCGGCCTCTACGGCTTTAAAAGCAATAGTGGCGGGTTAAATTCATTACTTTGATAAGGTAGTGTACAAGGTGAGAGTAACCACGTGACTTTGTTGTTTGTTCGCATTTCTGCCGGCTCTCCTGACTTTATTTCTGGATCAATCATAGTAAATTAAGGTGCACCGAATTCGCTAGGAGCTGCGCAAGTGTATTTATAAAGCATTTCTATAGGACCAACCTCGAATCCCTTGAAAGATTTTTAAGCCCCTCTCTCTTTGTGCATATGGCTTGATCTCGGGTGGTCGCAACCGTTCCATTCGGTTTGTAGCGGAACAGTGCCCTTTATTATGCGAAACTTTTGTACAGCCATTTTGAACCCTCTAGAAGGTGTCGGTCTTTCAAAATTTCCCTTACTCTGTTGGTGCTGTTCGCTGTTTGATCAAGCATCTCGAGAGTTATTATTATTATCGTTGTTACTACTTGCTATTATTATTTAATACCAATTATCGATTCATCCCTATCATCAAATGGGATCATCTGGAAACAAAACCGAGCCATGTGCTCTATGCCGTGAACTAAGCGCCCTTATGAGAGAACGCAATGAGGGGATGGAGGGAGGATGGAAAATCTGCGAGTGGCCCCAGCAGTGTTATTTGTGAATCCAACGAAATCAAAGTCGGAATACAGGATCCGCTTACGTTTGGACACCTTGTCGTTCCACGTGGCACTAGGTAAGAGAGGTTACGGATGTAGAGGGAAACAATGGAAAATAAGCAAATCGCGAGCGTTTGACTCAAAGTGAAATGGTGTCTTCGTGGCTGGTTGTCACAGGGATCGAGCGCTCCTCCTTCCAGCACCCTCTTTGGATGTTGAAGTCTCCTTACCTTTCCATCTATATTGCGATACCACTTCGTTTAAATGAGAGGGTTTGCTGGTAAAATTAGTGCGGTCGATTAAGCCTACGTGCCTTGGCACGCGCTATAAGTTTATGCCACCACAGTCAGCACCGACGGTGGTATGGCCCATGTGATAGGCTAGCGTTTTGTATTTAGCTACGCTTAATCCCGCCAATCGTGACGATACACGGTGGGAATCTAATTTGCCTTCATCAAACTCCGGCTCGCCGCTTTTTTCTTCGCACAAATGCTGACTGCTTCATCTTCCTCTTGTATTTCAGGTGGCGGTAGCAACGCATAAAGCGAGCTCCGAGAAACAAAATTCCCAACAGCAATCATCGGATCGGTACATTCCTCGTTTGCTTTTGTGCTTCTGTGTTTGTTCACTTCGCAAACCTGCATTTAAAAAGCGCATTACTACGAGCTCGTCTTTGTACGTTTGCATGTCTGCACGTATGTCTCTTTGTTCGGGTTCAGTAAAGCCGTAGTTGTGAGTTAATTCTTTGTAACCTAGAGCGTACTGCACTTCGTTATCAATTTCAGTGGCAATTCATCAATCCAGCACAGCAGTTAGCCCTTAATTTTCAGTATTTGGAGTAAATTTACGGGCGACTACTCGGGAAAACGAGTCAGAGAATGTTTTTTTAAGCTTGGTACAATAGGTTCGGCTATCACTATGGTTGTATTATGACATCACGTCATTACTTGTTGCAGTTTATGAGAAATGTGATGTGGTAAGCCATGTTGTAAGAGTACATATCATGGCAGCGCACACTCCCACACTGATCTACCGGCCACACCCCCTCCCTTCCATCCGTCAGTAACCTCCTCGCTCAGTTGAACGGTGGACAGATGCCATTTTCGCGTCTTCCTTTTTAGCTGTATTTGCAATCTAAAAGAGATGTGCATGTTATCTTGGCACATATTGAAGTAAAGAGGAGGAGGGAAATGAGAGCTGATGGTAATTTGTTAGATTCTTATTGCCGCATTTGCCTAAAACAAACAGCGGAATCCGTTCTCGTAAGCAGCAGCCATATGGGTCATTCATGATGTAGGAGGTGATGGCGAATATAACTGGCCGACATAGTTTTCGAAGGAACTCTGAATTCTGAGGATGTGGAAATTTTAACATCTATAAGTTTTTTACCACTGTCATATTGTGTGCCGAACTTTGAGGCAAGGGCCGCGTACAGCAGCGTCAGAACGGTACGCGGGCATGGCGTTCGTGAAAATACGCAAGGCAAAATCCACCCGAAAGAAGACACGGAGCTCGCTAAAGACTGCTCGTCAGGCACTAACTGGAGGGCTTAACTCTGCAAAAAAGCAGAAGTTGGTGATGCTTATCGTTTCTCTTCCGAGACCGTTTTTAGAACTAGATATTTATCACACTTCTCGCCCTCTTCTCTCACCCCTTCATAAGATGAGGTATTCTTTGACTGCGGACTTCGGCTGTTGATGGCGGAGTTCGGGCAGCCGGAAATTTCCGAATGGGTGGTACACTTAGCCACTTCGTACCAGAAATGGCGAAATTCCATTCGTTGTCCACCTAGTTGGGGTCTCAGGGATGCCGCTGTTTTAAGAGGTGGCGTGAAAGTCACCTGTCGCAATTGGCCTTTTCCTTCTTGATGCGTTTTGCAGGCTTGCAATTGTTACTGTAGGTGAGCTTGTCACGCACGATGGAATAGGGTGTGGCGAGTAGGAAGGGGAGGATAGTAGCCGTGATTCGCAGACCGATTCCGATATGTAGCGCACTGCTGGTAAATGAGAGTGACACAACAGGGAACGAGAAAGCACCGCATATCCTTCTACAACCGTGAAAATAAGCGAGCTGCAAACATCACAGCGGAATGTGAAACAGTTTTTTTTTCGTGAAGTTGGGGGGAGGGGTGTGTGAAAGGTCCATGCATAAAATTGTTTTATTTCATGTCTACGATATAAATGTAGATGTGGTCGATGACTTACTTATTTAGGCACGTTGCTTTCCTCGAGAAGGAGGCGTTTTCAGTCCGCATTTACGAAGATTCTTCGTGCGATTGTTGCTTCCATACAGCGATGGTTAGTGACTTTTACTTTCTATAGTCATCGTATTGAGTGTTTTTCATTCTGCGATGTTCATGAATGTACATGTTTTGCAGTCGTCGTGACGACAGCACGAATTGACAACTCTCATTTCTCAAATAACAAGCAATCTGCCACTTGTAGCTAATATTAGAATGCTAAAATTCGCTTTAACTGTTGCAAATCTGCTGTCACATCTCGCCGCTTATTGTGGAAAACGGGAAATTGTGCGATCGAAGTATGTGATAACTAGCGAGACCCGTTAGCAGGATATTAAATTCGGGATATGTGGGACACACATGTTACACTCGATGGTTGCCTGCGTGATTGTCAGTGAAAATAGAAGCGGAAGTTAAGGAGCATTGTGCTTTGCACAACCCACAGGTGTTTTATGTTCTAAATAGAAATACTTCGCTGCACTAAGTTCAGCTAGTTGTGGAAACGGACCATTGGGTTTGGTCAATATATGGCAGTTTTAAAATAATCTTTCTTGCTGAATGACTGGCTGTAGTTCATGATCGATTTTTTCGAGCGACGCGAAATCTAAATTGTTTTTCGAATTCATTCTGCTGTCACCTCATGAGGGACGACGTATGTTGCAAGAGCGGAAAGAACGATGAGCATATACAATGCTCTGTTTTCTGATAGTTTAGTGCATATCCACTTTTTCATTTTGTTGAATGACAGCATGTTGGGTGAAATTTTTAAGATTATACACTTGCGCGTAATCATTTACATGCGAAACGTGATTAAGCTCACGCTCCCGACTGTGCAGAAATTATCGCGCACTATCTTTTTTTGCTTTTTTTTGCGCTTCAAATGCACCACGGCTACACCAGAATCCCTTAAAAGTGGATCATGGGATTCGGGAACCGGAACATGGAAGAAACCGCGATCAGATCACTGTTTAACAGGTGTTGCTAAAATCAGGGAATAGGAATTAAAAAATGAAACCTTAAAGACGCCTTGATCCCTGCGTCGAAATTTCGTTTCAACCATGGCACGAGTGCTAGTAGATATCCATCCGGTTAACTGCCTTTTTTTTGGACTTGCATGAACAATTCAATATGGCAGGCGTATGAAAGTCCGTTGTTCGAATCGATGAACTGTTATCGTCGCAAAAAGCGAGGGCTGTCCTGATAGTGATTTCCGATTTGTTATGGTTTGAATGTGGCCTTTTATTGAGCCGATCTTTTTCTTTTGTCTTTGTTTAAATTACGAGCAGAGGACAGAGCACGTTTTAATTTTTCGATTATATTTCGTTTTACAGAAAGTGGACATCGATTATGGCACTTTCCGAAGACAATTCCGCTCTAGTGCGACGGTGAGTTCCGTTTGGTAGCTTAAAGCTATAAAAGCCGACAAGGGAATGCTTCTATGTCGGTCCTGATCGCAGTAGGCTATCCTAGGAAATTAACCATTCTGTCATCAATGTTTGCGCATCTTTTCGCCATCTGTTTGATGGATGAGCTCCAGGTTCCCTTTCCATTCATACGAAACGGCCGCAAAAATTGGATATGTTGACTGAAACAGTTTTGGGCGCCTTTTCAAGCCCTTTAATATAGAAATCTGAAGCTATTTTTAGCGATTATTGAACAAATAGTCAGTTATACGCTCTTTCCCGTGTCGTGTCTCTAACGATGGCGCAAAATGCAGGTGATAATTTGATGTTTTATACAAACGGAGTCGACTGCTTTTTGGGCAAAGAGAAAATGATACTAGTTAGGGCAAGATCTCTTTGATCGGAATTTTCAGGAGTACCATGCCGGCTGTTCTGTGCGGCGATGAGCCGAAGACATATTTTCAGACCTGAGCTTCTCAGCAGATGTCATCTTCCAGTGGAACATGTCTTTTCGTAAATGTTCCCGTCTTTTTGCAAAAGAAAGGTTTTTGGTTTGGCAGCAACAGAGTGTATCTCACTGCGTGAACAAAGTGGATTTTTTTTGGCAGTAAGTTGTGTTGAACATTTTGTTAGTATAAATATGTATTAGTAGCGTTTGTCGCTTGTTACCTCTTGAAAGCAGAAGTATTGCTGATAACGGCCATACTCTCTTTTCTGTGTCGCCAATTAGTAAGGTCTGTTTTCATGCTGGCTTTGATTGTGATCGTACATGAGGCGAACTTTGTCGGTCACGGTTTTCCGGCCATGTTAGCTTATTGAAATAACAGCAAGAAATTTTTAATGACTGTAGGTTTTAGAAGCCGTCCCATTCAGCTCTTCTGAAAATTTCCCAAAGCTTCCAATTCGTTCCAGTGCATGCCAGCGCAGATATTGCAGTTGGCTCCACGGTCGTGAAGCTGGAGATTGACTTTGTTGACGGTGGTTGTGAGGACGTCGATGCACCGCTATATTGTCCTGTATTGTTCAGGAAATGTGTCGTTGGTGTTGTTGTTCGGTGCAACCCAACCGCACTTGTCCATCTTTCTGTCCCCAACCGTCTCACTTATTTCACTACGTTCTTTTCTCTCGATCATCATGTGTGCTTCCAAATGTACGCCCACTGTAGTGTTCCAGTACGCACGTGAAGTGACATGGAATGCTCTACGAAAACACCATATAAGCAGATAGTGTTACTTTTATTGAGACAGATGCCTAAACCGTTTGCTGTCCATATCCCCATAGCTTTTCTGCTTTAAATAGTATTGTTGCTCGTGTTTTGATAAACGTCACTTCAGACATTCTTGTGCTGTTCTCCCTTGAATTTTATATCCGTCCTTTGTGTTAGGCGTCGAGCAAGCTATCATTTATTTTGCCGTTTGTTTAAACTGTAGTTGGTATTTTCGTATGAAAATATGCATTCGTGCCCTGTGCGCAAAACTTCGGACAAATGGAAAGTTGAATGAATAAATTCTTGGAACAATATTTCATCGACCAACGATGTTCACAGCGGTTGCAGAAGGTTGTTTTTCAAAAGCTGGATTGGATGGGCTGAAATATCATGCACTGTTTCTAAAATCTTCACTGTAATAAATGAAATCAATGTTTGCCTACATTCATCATCAATGATGTCATTGCACCAAAATGAAATCAATGTTTTCTACATTCATCATCAATGATGTCATTGCACCAAAAAGTATCATACTTTTCAGTTCTGAAGTATGATCCTTTTCGTGCCTGAAAGTATACCAGGCACAGTACAGCATCGTGCAGGAACTCGGAAGTGCTGCTTAAGTAAGGTACGGCCCAGCCTTTGGAGGATGATAAAAGTATAGTAAACTGCCAGTTTTCTTTTTTGGAAACAAGTACAAGTACGTCGTACCTTTATTGCAGTGCCGTACTTGCGATTAAAATGTGCTTTAGTTGTTTTATTCCCATGGTGCCGTTACTTCGCTTTTCCAGTTTACAATTTGCGCGTACGCCCCAACGGATATCTATCTTCGTATTCAAACAAGTATTCGTTTGAAAGTTCTGTGCCGAACTCTCCATTTTAGATCTTAAGGGATGTCTGCAGAAGTGAAGGGCTGTTTTACGCCCGCAAGTTGGTTTGTATATCTGGTCCACTTCTGTTTGGGGTGCTTTTTTCTTTTCCCCCTTTTCAATTAATACTCGGTCGTGCTTAATGGAAGCAAATTTCTCCGAAGGATCGTTTTTAAAGAGGACTTCTCAAGAACCAGACTTTTCACCGTTCCAGATGTATGATTTACAAAGAAAAGTGGCTGTACATCATACATCATCTGGAACAATAAAAGGGCGGCCGATGGCATTTACGTAGCTTTTATTTTTTAAGCGTGGTTTCCTCTCTCCATTTTGGTGGCGCATCTGTCTTCCCATCAGTTCTGTGAATAACTCTCGAACTACGCAGCAGTATTGCAGAAATTTCGGTCCATGGTATACAACTTCGCCAGGGGTCGATGGACTGGTTAGAAATTGGGTATAATATGTAACCCGAAGTGTGGATTGTATCCACCAAATTTCATCTAAAAGGGCGCGATGGCATTTACGTAGCTTTTATTTTTTAAGCGTGGTTTCCTCTCTCCAGTTTGGTGGCGCATCTGTCTTCCCATGAGTTCTGTGAATAACTCTCAAACTACGCAGCAGTATTGCAGAAATTGCGGTCCATGGTATACAACTTCGCCAGGGGTCGATGGACTGGTTAGAAATTGGGTATAATATGTGACCCGAAGTGTGGATTGTATCCACCAAATTTCATCATTCTATATTCACCGATTCCTCAGATGAAACTCGAAAAATCACAAACTACTTCGGAACTCGTGCAAGACTCGGACGGTGCGGCAGCAACCTGGTCCTTTCAAAATTGAGAAGATCGGAAGGAAAGCGAAGAGACAGCTCAGCTTTCTAAAGCTCACACAGACAGCTTGCAACTTGATCCAGCTCTGCTGTGACGTTTGACTGAATGAAACTTTACAAGAGGGGTGGCGTCTCGTCCATTGAGCAACGCTAACGCGGATCAAACTTGTGCAGTGATTGTGCAGTGATTGCGACGTATGAAGTCCTCACCTTACTAGACGATACGGTTGCAGAACGGAAATAAGGTGAGTAATGAGGCTTGAGCATGACTGAATGCGAGATGTGCGCGAGAAGTGAGGTTCAGTGTGAAGGGGGATTTTTGGCTCATGGGTCTGAAGGATTTGTGAAAAACGTAGCTTCTCCTCTCATGAGATGGAAATCACTAGGCCAGTTCATTTAGACGACGTTATATGGCAACGCAGTTGTCTGCTGTCGCTCTCACGAAATAAGGGCCCACAGACATGTGGCAGCAGCGCGCTTCATGATTGCATGTGAA
>JPKZ01000982.1:38087-54380 GCA_000803305.1 Toxocara canis
TCTGTTCCAATAACATAACTCGCAAATGGTGTGGGAAGACAAAACTTACCTATCGTTTTGCCTGGAATTAAAGGGTGGCGGTAGGGAGGACAGAGGCTTCCAAAAAAATGAAGTTAAGACGAGAACCGTTGTAAATATGTGAAAGTTTGCACGAAAAACCCTAGGAATTTGGAAAAAATTCTCCTGAAGTCATCTTATAGTGCAAGAGGAAGAAAAGGAGTGCAGAGGGAACAGAGCGGTAAAAAAAAGGATAGAAAAAGAAAAGGAATAGTATGGCCTTTGATGAACGTTATTGAGTTCATATTCCGTGAGGAAAACATAATTTGCAGAGTTGTGCTAGAAAAAGAATTTGTGATCTGTAAGATTTTCGTACATCACCGTATATTTCCAGCAACGGGCCTCAATAAGAAAAGCCTGTTTCTGATCTTTTCCTGTCGCTTTTTGTTCTCTTCTTTCTCCTCCACCACTCCACACCCCTTCGCCTGCGTTTGTATTCATTTTGTTAAGTTCATATCGTGGAAGGATCGGATCCGACGCTGGCATCGAGCTTATCATGAATGTTCAGCGGTCCTGGAAACCATTTGTGGCATCTGAACTACAAGGGCCGTTTATTCGCGGTTTTTATTCTCGACTGACTAGCCATAAAGTGGCACTTGCTCTTGTAGCAACCCAAAACTGTGACTGTTCATGAGAAGTGGGTTTGACCGCAGAGAATCACGAGTGTCGTTGCCCTTCACGTTTGTGAAGGGCAACGACACTCGGCAAATCCATATCTTGCCAATATGGATTTGCCGACGCTTCTGTTAATGCTGATCATTCGTTTTGGTCCCACCGCCGTACTGTTATTAAAATTTCACAGTGAAACATGAAATAGAGGGATTCTTTGTGGCTGGCAACAGTGTCACATCGCCACGAGATTCGGTGCAGTCGGTAGAATTTTTGCTCTTATCATTCTCTTATGATCCCCAGAGAATGATAAGAGCGAAAAATCAGACGAGAAACCACTTAACATATTTAGGGGCGTAAGTAACGCGAGGCGTGAACCGGTATGGACTCCAACCATGCAGTACCACCACAATGAGTTGAAAATCGATGAGCCGCATTTTTCGAAAAGCCGCATTTAAAAAAAAAAAACCGCATCTTTCGGTGTCGAGATATCCAATCCAAAATTATGAGAACGAAGGAACTGTTGCGAGATTCCCTTGGCACACAGTAAAGTTTTGGTAGCTTACCAAAAATTTTGGAAGCTCATGAGCTTCTGCGTACGTCCATGGCTATAGGCATGGCTTAGGTAAAAGTAGTTTGCCTTGAGAAGAAATATGGGTGTTACATCTCACATGTGATTCACACGTAGTCGTAAGTTGAAAAGTAAAGTTTTTGTGACCGGCATTACACGTAGGAAAAAAGTAAAATAAAGCCAAATGAACAGTTAGATGAGGTGACTGTCTTAAGTATCCTCGTTCACAAAATAACGTTGCTGTTTCTGTTCGCTATGCATTATTCGAAATGAATAAAGCGTTGAACATCGTGATGATAATCTTCTGTTTCTTTTTTTTGCAAATGGCTGAATGCTGGTCTCGGAGCTCCCATAAACAAAACAAGTCCGCTTTAAGAAGGTATGGTTTTGTGAGCGATATTTTCTAGACCGCAAGAATACCTTTTTATGCTGTTTGGCATATTTACAACTTGTTAGTATGGCGAAATCATTAATTTGTTTGCATATATATATGCGTCTGTGCCCGTCTACGTACTAGCTTGAAGCCACGAAAAATTGAAGCCAGAGTTGTCAAATGTGACAGATGCAGTCGACACTTCAGCTTCTCATATAGCCAGCGTCAAACCAGTTCGCCGTACTTGGGACCTATTCGCTTTAAAGCCCGCAAAAATGGCTTGCATTCAGTGACCTGTCGGGCTGTGACAAAACGGAATATTAATGGAAGATGTGTGCACCGACCGCGTTGGGTAAATCCGAATCTTCTAATGAGATCTCGTCGAAATCGTGCTAGCGAGGATTCTTCACTGATGTTGATGACTCGGGATTTGTGCATAACGTGAATGGCAACATTACATCATTTGAATCATTTCCACATGGTTCAAATTTTTAATTCTGGGCAAATCCGGATTTTTTCGGCATAACTCAACTTTCATGGATCCGTGAGGCAATAGACAGCTCGAAGTTGGATGTGAATTTCGAAGCGACAAGCTGGAAGGACCTGGAACCTCGAGAAAGGGAAAGAGTATGAAGCTAATGATAAAGCAGTGAATACGTTTGAGTAAACCTTTTGGCCGCGGGTTACAAATGCGAAACGTGACCTATTTCACCATGCAACCAGCTAAAATTTTTATGGAGCACAAATTGGCCCTCCAGGATCCCAACTATTCCTGGGTCACAATTCACTGGAAACGCTTGAATTTCTATTTTTCGCCGACTCTATTAAGAACAACCATTTTTGTTTGAAAACAACCATTTTTAAACAACCATTAAAAACAACCACTTCCAGTTATTACTAGAAGCTGTGCATTCCCATTCCAATTCCCAGTCTTAGGTCAACTGAAGAGCTTATCTATGGTGGCGATTGGAAGGATAAAGGGAAGAGGGGACTAGTTAAAGACTGAGCGGAGGGATGTGAAGTTCGAAGGAGGAGGGATGTAAGGTGAAGATGTATTGATAAAAGTGGCCTCATTCTCTCGTCGTCAAATGGAGAGGTAAACGCTCCTCGCTTTCTATTTTGTTGATTAAACGCGAAATGTGCGTTTAACTTTGTAATCAACTTCTCGAAAGCAAAGTAAGGGGTCATCTGAACCCGTCCATCTTCAAAGCTCATAACAGGTGGCAAAAGACCGAATAAGCGGGATCTATTTTTGCATCCAACGGCAGCACTACATGGTTTTTCCTTCGAATGGCTCAATGAATTGGTGGAGAACAAAAGATTGAGTTCGGAAGTCAACGCACTGTTTTGTTCACTGACCGTCTGGCTGATCCCCAGATGCATTTATTGTATACTAATGAAAAATAATTTCGCTTCATCGAACAGCATTTCTGCTATTATTTCTTCACTTCATCCTTTTCAAACATCTACGAATTCGAATTAACGTAGAATTTCCTCACCATCGTTCGCCCAATCAACCAACACGAATTCGAAATGCAATTTTCTGAACAAATCTCCATCATGTCAATCTGCAGATGCACAAAATAAAAAACTAAGTAAATCTCCAACAGACGCTAAGTAAATAAGTAAATCAAGTAAATAATTAAGTGACACTGCTCTACGCATAACTTGCATTTGCTTTGTCGAAGCTCGTCGACCAAAGAAAGTCCGGTTTTGGCCTCGTGAAAGAAATAGCCTCTGTTCGCAAATAGCTCTCTTGCGGTGAATTCTTCCTCGCCGACGGCCTTTCTGGGTAAATCTTATCTTCACAATACCCCTTTCCAGTATCGCGAAAAATATGCTCGTTTCCTCGGCCTGCTGTTATAGACCTCTAAAACATGTACTCACCTGGAGGCTAACCGAGGAAGTACTGCTTTTTTTTCGGTTGGATTTTTGAGCGAAGTACACTAATGGTGAAAAACTAACGCGCAAGTGGCATCGGTAATGGATGGAGTAAGACCCGAAAAATGCTTTCCTATGATCACAAAAAAACTGCAAGTGCCTTAATGAGCCCTCGCGAATATATCACACCAGTAAACACAATTAAGTTAGATTGAAATTTAATTGGCATTGCAAAAAATGGAACCGCTCATCCAACTTATCAACGCTTATGCGTTGAGCACATGAGCTGTGGAGGGAGGCACATCTATGGGAGCATTGTTGTCAGAGGCGTGTTTGTCTGCAGTTTAGTCGTCAAAAGCGGAACCCCAGGTGTATTCGTTGAAGAGTTACTGTCAGCTGCGTCGCAGCACCAATTGCGGCCAATGGAATACGAACTGCAGAAGTTGATCCCTAGCTCGAACCATTTCAGCCCTCTCGGACGAGCATTTCATCTATATTTGCATAAATGCAAACTGAAAAAAAAAGAAATAAATCGTGCATTGAGAGTTTCTTTTGCAAAAGCTCCCGCAATGCAAAGACTTTCAATTCTGTCATGCCGGTCATGCAGTTTCAGTGTGTTGTGAAGTTAGCCATTTGTAAGGCTTGCTCATCCATCTTTGCCGGAAGGTCTGACGTTAGCTCTCGTGGGTTGCTTAATATTGCTTTTCTTCCTGAGTCCATTGTATTGGTTGACATTTCAGTGAAATGCGTGTTAATGTTTTGCTTTCGGTCTGCTTATTGGGTCGTAGTGAAGGTTTTTGCGGTGAAATCAGATCTCTGCCGTTTAGAAGCGCTTTCAACGTTGTTTATACAGCTGTAACTAGCAGGAACACAGCAAAATGCAAGGCTTGGAGACCTTGCCTATTGAGTAGTTTTTGAGCTAATGCCTAAGCAGTTCATACTGTGCCGGTTAGTCGTCTGCCAACGCAGTTTCTTCAGACCCTTATCACGCAAAAAAACGTTGCACCATCACAATCGTTAAGATAATGAAGCCTTCCAGGGACAACTGCAGAGACGATTTTTTCTTCGTCGACCAGATCTAATATTATTAGTAGCGCCCAATACAAAGTCTTCAGGTCCCCTTTGTTTGTCGCTGAAAACTTTTTAGGTCAAACAGATCTAAAATGATAAACTTAAGTGCGGAATTGGAAAGTGATCATTAAACTGCTATATGCGCACAAATTAATTGTCGTATTTAGTTTGCGCATTTATTTTGCGGTTGTTTCATTACAAACCACACATCTCTCATCATTTGAATGACCCATGGTTACCCACTGCGGGAATAAAAAAGAGACATACGACATCTCTTGACCTCATACGTTTCAATTGTGCAGGTGAAATAAGGATTTATTGCAGGTATTTCGTGTTTCTGAGCAAGTTTTCAGAACGAACGTTGAAAATTCAACATTAACAGTTAGAAGCGTGGTGGATGACGAGCTTCATTGGCTAACAGATGTAATGGCCGAAATCATAAGTGAAAAACCACAAAACGAAGAGTGGTCAAGAAAATGAACGAACGCAAGAAAGGTATATTAAATTTCTTTATCTGAGATGACTGTAGTGGATGAATAATTGTTGAACTTGATGGCACGGATTGCTCACCCTTCTTGCCATCACCTCTAAACGAAATCCGAGTTTGCCACAGGCGTTTCGGTGGGCTGTTATGGCACTAACTACCCACAGTCCCCTTGCTATGTGATATCACTAGATTTTGTTATGGTAGAGATGAGTTGGGCAATGAGTTCATGACACGTCGTACTTACACATTGTCTGACCCTCGTACGTCCAGCCCTAAACCAGGTGTCATAGCCAATCATACAGCTGACAGTGTCGATTTTAACGATCAAAAAAGTAAGATGAGAGTGGCTATCAAAAAAGTAAGATGAGAGTGGCTATCTCACAAACTAAATGGTTTGCGGAAAAAATCAAAAATCGCGCATTCAAACAAATTGGCGTTATTGGCGTTAAATTTTTCATGGCGTTGCGCTTGAGAAATCGCAGTAATAAGCAAAGTAATGTTATTTTATGACATGAAAATAAGGGTTTGCTGGTCTGAACAAACCGGCGGTATTTAAGATTTTTGCGCGTTTTTTGAGAGCCCAACATCGCTGACCGCTCCATGCTTTGCCAAAATTGACCACAGTCGCGGACTGAGTTGTCGTCAGCTGTATGACTGGCTTACCGGTGGTCGTATTCTCAACCGATGAATCATAACCACTGAGCCACTTATTCATTGTATTGTTCTGTTTCGAAAGCAGTGTATTGGTGGCCATTTCGCTCATTTAGCTTATTACTGGATGTGTACAGTTAATTTGTTGTCTTTGTTCACAATAAAACACATTTGCTATAATTTACTCAGCATATACTGTATCTCATATACTGTATCTGTTATAATTCACCTTATGCCGTCTAAATCGATCCGCGTTGTGTATGTTGGGTTTCTGTTTTTGAATCGTATAACGCTACATACACGTTGGAATTAGAACTGCTGTGTTTCCCTATGCGTTGTTTAATGCTATTTTGTGTTTCTTGTCTTGTGTTTTGTGTTTGTTTTTATTTTCTGTTCTCTGAGTGTTTTGTTTGTCTCTTCGTCCCATAGAAAAATTGTTTTTCGAAAGCGATAATAACTTGCGCTCTGTTTCAGCTGATGCAGTGTTGACACACTAATAACTGTTGATTGACCAAATGAACATCGTACGCAGATACATTGTTTCGAAATTGTCCGTTACTCTGATGTTGCATTCGATCTTTTTCCGACCGACGTCGTTTATCACGAGCGATAGCGTTCAATTGTTTGCACGATTTCTAGCACTGAACTCAATTTACAATCTTTTCCTTTTCTCGTCGTCCAACTGCACAATACATAATATCGGATCTAGTGATTCTATGTTCGCAAATTGTCCAAAGCATTTCGACTTCGTAAAATCCAATACGGCCATCTCGACCTCATGTTTCGTTTTTTTGTTTATTTTTAATCTCCCCATCATTCTTTGTTTTGTTTGGCTTAATAAAGGCTACATCAACAGCAGCAGCAACGTTTCAAAGCTTTTTAGGCCAAAACTCGTGATCCAAAAAATTTCCATGGACTGCGCGTGCAACGGTTAGGGATAGCCATGTACAGTTCGATCCGTGTATGAATAGCCCACCAGCCATTCAGCTTCCTTCTTGCCCCTTGCCCGCCTCTCGCCTCAGGGGATGGGATTTGTGACTTATGGTCAGGATTTTTGTTCAGCTTCATGGACTTATTGACTTCATTGACCATTCAGCTTCATTGACTTATGTTCGAAAATGTCAGGATTTTTTGAGGAATGACTCATGGTCAGCAGGAGAACGATCGCAGGGAAAAATTAATGGTTTTTATTCAAGGCACTTTTGGCCAAAAAAGTGTGGCTAACAAAATTATGATCCAGAAACCTCGGAAAAAACCTGACAAAACTCGCCCAAAAATGATGTCCCTCGAAAATTATCGTAATTTTGAAAGCTGTAAAGAAGGGAATATCTTGCACTCCATTCAAACACCGGCATTTGGCACTTCATGTCTGCCTTTATAATATTCTCAGCAATCATAACTTTGGCATAAATATGGTTATATGAGCAATAAACGTCAGCTGTAAAATATGAAGGCCTTGAACTTGGTCTTTCCTGTGTGAATCAAAGCAGTAACATTTCAGCGCATTGGCTTTCTTTAACGGTTGTTTAATGATGCTTTGATCGCTTCCATCTCAGGTGACGAGAAGGTGAAAGGTGCAGAGGTTGCTTCGAGCTTACCAAATCATATAAACCCATGTCTCAGGGCTCCGATATTGCCACGAATATGAATATGATTTGTAAAGTCATCCGGTAAAAATACCCTTGAATGATCCGCCACTATAATTTAAACCGAACAGTGACTTATATGTACTAAAATCCCCACAGCCAAAACCTGGGTTATTGCGGATTGTTGCAAGATCACAGGTGCAGTCTCACCTGCCTGGCAGTACAGTGCTGACTATAACGTACAGATGTGTTACGCGCAATTGAGTTGTGGAGAAAGCATTCCTTAATTTAGTGAACAGTCTGCAAGCTTGCGTACAGAACTGAAAAAGTACGACGCGCGCTACCTACGTAAACACACGACGAGTCTTTAATGTTTTTGATTTGTTATGGCCCCAGATCCAACGGATCCCACGTTTACATATATTCCAGCTATGCATTTGGTTATTGAGATCAACCGATGAATGCAAAGACCTACGCGAGATGATTTCGATATGCACCTAGAATTCGCCCATTCAGAGTTTCTAACGAGTGGTACTCGCTAATCGCGACCATTTATGATCGGCGACATGCAAAAATGGCTTGTTGTGTAATGAGCCTATTGGAAGCGTCAATGAAAAAATACTTCAACCCACAGTTACCCCGGGCCTTTAGCCTGCAGATTAAATGTTGCACCGCAACATCGACAGCGCTCGAGACATCGACTTTTCTTTTCAAATTGATAGGAGCCTCTGTGCTCTTTCCTCGTTAAGCAAATAAGAATTCTTTATCCCTCTCCGTGCCAGTACCACCTTACGTTGCCTGCCACATAGCTAAGGGCAAGCGTTGCATCAGCGAAAGCTTAGAAGTTTGCAACAATTTGATGAAGTTGAAATATTTCCACAGATCCATCTCTTCTTTTACGTAAACATTGTGACTACCAGCCGTAAAGAAAAAAATCTGGCTAAACATGCATGACGGAACATCCATGCATGAGTGTGACATCCATGCAAATGCATAAAGTGCATAAAAGAAACGCAGAAAGAATTACTAAACTAGTCCCCAAATTCATCGAACCTCGCTGCGGCATACACATACATAGAAATTATTTTAAAATAATAATTTAAATTACACAGCCAAAATACAACAGCAAGAAGTCCTCAGACGCCACAGCAAAACCACAAAAGTTTGCATCTGCTGCACAAAATCGAAAAACGAAACAAATGCACTCGTTGAGATGTTGCCAATTAATGGACGGCTGTGGGAACAAGAATGAAACGACAGTTTACGGAGGTTTGTTTCGCAGTTCCGTCGGGAATATTTCTGGTACGCAAGGCTTTTAAATGAAATATGATGAAGTACGGAGAGATTTTTCGAATCTATTTGAACTGCCCACTTGTTCGACGTCTCGAGATTGCTCATTCAGTCTTCACCACCTGCAATAACCGTAACTAAATGCGCAAATAAGTAAGACTTTGAAGACACACGTTGGAGTACTCTGACACCCAACACCATTTGAAAAGCAGTGGAGCGCGAAGCGAAATAGCTGTAATACGCGGACTTCAGGATTTCAATGAAAGAGTGGCTAATAAGGATTGTAGTTTTTCTATCCAAAGCTAAAAGGTGACCGACTGTTAGCCGGAATGAGTCGAAACTTTATCATTTATGTTTAAAAGGTTCACCTCGTGGAATGACGGTATTCGCAGTAATGGGAGGCATTAAAGTATTAAAAATGATAAACGCAAGCACGCTTCCGCATTTTCTCAAGTAAAAAATTATCATCTTCACCTTCTCAAACTAATTCAGTGCTGATGCTTTTTAAGTGATCCAACGGGATCTTCGGAAATTTCTTATAACGAAAATTCTCATCCAGAATAGATGACCGATTCCAAACTGTCTACATAAGAAATCTTTCACAAATTAAATGAGAGTCCCTACCCGCATTTCAATTTTCGCATTTGGATTCGTCATTAATATGCCAATAATTGTGACCACCTTGATCAACTGATCGAAAAAAGCTTTTATTTATACGCTTCAGCAATGATGCCATCGTCTTAAAAGCACACACTACCTTACTAGGCGGGCCTTCGTTAGGAATCAATAAACTGACATCATGAAGCGTTGCGTTTGTGCCTTATAAAATAGTGTGTTCCAAAAGCGGACTCTGAGTTCACATCGAGGTACTGAGCTATTGACGATGAGAATTTTCGGTGATGAAATAGCAGGTTCTTAAACAGTTAAAGCACCATTATGCCTAAACAACGGCACGCAATATGTATGCCATTCATAAACAATAAACCAGCTGCGTAGAAAGAACCACTTGCCTACATCAACCTCACTGCTGTTTTTGTTAGCGACATTAGCGTCTGGAATCCACAGACCACTATCAATGCATCTTTGCAGATGGTATGTAAACACTTCCTGATCCATCTTTTCTGCTGCCGCCTTAAGGCGAGCAATCTCTTGACTAGCAAATGCTTCTCTCATCTCCTGCAAACAGTCTCGCTTTAATAACTCCGTTCTCTTGCCTAATGGCAATGATAATATCACGCCTTTTACAGGTGATGATGCTACTTTGACGCAATGGAAGCGGCAACCTCAATCATCAACTGGAGGCAATAAGGAAAGAACATATGAGCAGCTCAATCAAAATAACATTTTGACAGGTAGCTCCACAACGACTTCGTCGAAATCCTGTTCATTTACAAGAACCTATGGTTACTCATCTTGGGGTCTTTGATACGATTCCTCAACAATTTTCTTCGGTGGTCACGAAAACTTGCTAGACACAAAATTTCTATAGAAATGTAATGGAAGAAAACAAGCATCGCTTTGTGTAGACAAGTCACTGCGAAGCTGTTCCCATGAAAATTCCAGAAAGTCTCGAAAGCGCTGCTCGTATTGAAGGTGTTGCAAGTGAAAACTCACTTCCGGCAGTGTGTCGAAGACCTCTTGTGGATCAAGCCCACCAGGTGATGCGGCGATTCTCTTAGCCTTCGAGTCGGCTTCCTCTTCAGAGATGGCGGCATCACGCTTCTCTTTACCCCTCTTGCGCAATCGGTTTTTGAATGACTCCACCTCCTCATGGAACAATGCCATGTATGTCGGGTCAGCGCTACGAAATCTGAATATTGGTTCAGGCTAGAAAGCTGCATTTTAATGGAAGCAGTAAGAGATTCGTCAAGAAAAATCATTTCATCTTAACTGCCAAGTGGGAATAGGGGAGAAATGATAAAAACCACGTAGGCAATTGTAATCGCGGAAAGGAACGCTTATGCCATCAGCCATTTGTCGCACTGATGAGCGAACTGACTGTCAGTTGCAAACTTGGCTGATTGCTATCTCAGCTATGCTGCACGGACTATGCTGCAAACCTCATCTGTCGCAGCAGCTGCTGTTTGAACCTGGTTCTATGCTACTAATATCAGTTGGAAATCTGATTAGGGAGGAGAGTGAGATGAAAGAGTGCAGTGATATGCGCTTCTGGTAATACTGAACAAGATTGCTAAGGCTCTAATAGTTCCAGAAATCGAAAACGTCCAACCGAAAAAAAAAATTTCTATCCGATCAGCGATGAAATCGCCACTCTTAACTCTCGACGCACATTGCCAAGTGGTGATCAAGTGAACTGTTTAACAGACCGGAGCCATTCACATTCGGGGCGCGTAGCTTCCCAAATTTCCATACCTAATTTCGAGAAATCTTCTACCTCCTTTCGAGAAATTTTAATACCAAGTAGCGCACCACGAGATCCAAGGACCTGTAGTCAAAAGCAGTTATTTCTCTCGGACCAGACCTCCCTAAGAATATATGAATCGTGGATAAATTTGGTTTGCGAGCCTTCCATAGTCACAGAATATGGCAGCCATGTTTTGTCAAGATAGTTGTTCAGTTGTGGCAGAAGAAACTAAGTGCCAACCAGATGGACGCACAAACACATCTATACACAGACACAATTTTGTTATAGTTCACTCATCCGGTCAAAGCATCGCATTATTAGAAGACCAAAATTTGCTTCTGTGTGAAAGGAACAATTTTGCAGACGGTCATGGTCGTCACAATCCAACTAGCGCAGCTTGTCGCTCATTATATTATCGAACCACAAAAGCGCCTTTTCATTACTGTAGTTCGCTGAAAGCTAAAATTTGAAGAGCTGAATATCAGCGCCGCTGTGCTCTGCCGTGTTTATGACGACTGCACAGCACTGAGGAATCTCAGATACGGCGGTGATTCTCACTGCTCTTTCGAGGCAGATTGAGCTCCTTTAGCGAATCTACTCCCAATCTCCCAGCCCCTGGGAGTAAGACAGCTTTGTTTTTCTTTGCAGCAAAGGAGACTTGAATGTGCGAGCCACTCAGCTGTCTTACAGTGCTCGCACTAATACCGTTTTTCGTTCTTGGGACGGCCTCGTTGACAAATTGTATTGACACAGAGTTCAAAATGGCAATAAGCATTCACTACTGTGTCCCAGCCCGAGATGTTTCGAGGGTCCCATGAGCTTTTCTGCGAATGATGACACCCAAACGGCAATGATACGTTTTCTTTCTGGTTTTGTTACCTCTTCGTTTCCAATTTGAGTAAACGATAACTTTGTTGTCCATGAGATAAATCAAACTCAACCCCTTTTCAGCTTGCTGGACGCAGCATCGAAAACATTCAGCGAAAATTTCGTACGAAACAAAGAGCAAAAAGAAACTCTTGACTAACTTTTTAAAAAAGTTCTTGATAACGCTCGTATTTGTGGCGAGTGCGTGCAGTGTGTTCGACAATTGCAGCATATACTGAATAAGGATGCACTGCTCTGCCATGATACCCATTTCGTCATCCTGCAAACAACGGCACACATGCAGGAACCTTCTTGGGGAAGCAGTGATAATTTCAGATGATAGAGGATTCTAAGTAATCAGTAATCAAATTTCAGATGATTCTAAGTAAACATGTACCGTAACGTTCACAGAAAAAAAATCAGCCTGCTTCTCTGAAGTCACTGAAATGACGAATTGCACTCCGCATTGCTCAGTTTCTCTTGTCCTATCGCTTGTGCAACAAAGAAACTTATGTTGTCGGTCAGTCAAGAGATAAACTATCAAACGTTGACTATGCCTCGTGACAGAAACATTTCGTTCTGCTCACACTCTTCTCGACGGTACAATAAAACAAATACAACCCCCCTCCTCTTCCGCTGAAAAAAAAACGAGGAAAAAAGCAATGCGGATGAAGGCCCAAGTAAACTTTGTTGTCTTAGGCAGGAAAAGTAAGTATCAAACCTATTATGCGAATTACACTGCGTTGGAAAGTGGTATGATGGACACAGGAACAGAAGCTATAATACAATGAATCGCATGACGTATATTTCACTGATAACCATTTGTGTGGAGGCGAATGAATACTTTGTGGAGGGATGGCATTCATCGTATGGATAAAGTTTTCATTCAACGCCATAGAAACGCTCATCAAAATCATATGGTATACTAACACCAAAATCTGAAAAAAAAATGCAGTCTTGAGCGTTAACATAAAGTTTAATTTTGAAGACATTTAATAGTGACGGAAGAATTTGATGATAAATGAATGTCTTCAACAATAGCGATATTTAAGGAAACCGGTAAACTCACTTTAGACGTCTTTAGTCACGAATGTGGAATGTTAACTGTACAAAACGTCGAACTGAACAGGATTTCGCAATCGTTTCGAATGAGTTATCGACCAACCTTTAGCTGCATAGCGAAATTGAGCGCTTCAATAGTGAGAAAGGTAGCAGAGAAATCAGACACCAAATGAGGATGCTCCAAAAGAAATTTCTCAGATGCCTCCAAATCGTTTAGACGGCCAAATGTTTTCAGCAGATCGTCATTGTCCTTGAAGAAGGACGCCTACAATGAGAGTTTACATTGTACAGCTGCACTAAAACGAAAGTGCCAAGTTCGTGAGATAGTCGATAGATCGCAAAAAAAAGGAAAAGTCAACTCAACGCTCAAACATATCGACATGAACTAACCTTTCAAGATTTCCATAACTTGCATAAGTTCAAGAACACATAAACCAATTACATGTACGCATGCATAAGAAAGAATGCTTGTGGCTCTTCTTAAGTATTAGTCTAGAGGCAAAAGAAGTGCGCAATACTTCAGTTTTTGAGGAGCCGCAAACCACGGAGAGTTGACTTATTATTGTAGAGTCGAGGAATAGCACAGGGTCAGGACTAAGTTTTCACGCAATGAGCGGCTGAGGTTGTGCTCATTACTTTCCACAAAACAATGCCTGGACAGAATCGCGCACTTTTGGATGAGTATACAAGATTTAATGTAACGTTAAGAGAACAGACTGTTGAACATATAGGCTCACTTCTGCGACCGGCCGAGTAAAAGTACGTGCTAGGTTTCCCCCTATTCCAAGCGTTTGGGAAATTTTCATATTTTTATTGCAATATCCACGCACTTGCGCAATACAATTGAAAATCTCAACAGAAACATGACTGCCTTTTACGAGTTCATGTGGGCATCAAAGTCCAAAGCAAAATCCACAAAATCCACACAGTAACAAATGCGATCTTAAGTGTGATCCTATCACAGTGTGACTTCTAGGTCTATCCTTTTCGCCTATGAGACGATTTCCTCACTTCTCGTTACTACAACTGCAGTGCAAGCGTAACAAAGGAAAAGATGAAAACAAATGGAACCATTCGCTTATTTTCCTCTTCTTCGGTTAGCCTTGGTACTGTTGGCCTTTCGCCACTTATCTTGTTGATACGCTGCAAAAAAAAATCGTTTTAGGAATCGAAGCATAAAATACAAAACAAACGCTTGGAAACGACCGCATCATGCCAAGCAATGTCACTGAACCACTTCTCAACCCCATTCCCATCCCAACCAAACGTCACTGACGGGTTTTGGGAAATGCGCAGCCTTACACTTATGCATGCATATTAGCACTTGCGCGTACTGACTGGCGCGGGCGCATTACGAGAAAAAGCTGAGTGCAACGAAACGTGGACACTAGAAAAGCCGATTTATTAATAAAACAAGAAAAGTGGAACAACAACGGCAAATGCATCAAAATCAATGGCCGATTTTGCCTATAGGTTTACGAAGGAAGCTGCTCACTGTACGGAATGTAGTGGAGACTGCACTTGCAGGCTGTGGCATATGAGCTGTGAACAACCCACCCTTCTGCTGGACTTTCTGTCGCACATCTCACTGATATCGACTCCTGCTAGTGCATGAGTGCTATCGCTCTTATTGTGCTAGCAAATACCAGGTGCAGTAATTAAGACGGTGGCGACAACAATCAGTTTGCTGACCGTTGGAACATACATGAAAGAAGAATTTATTACTATTTATTAATTCAAATTCAGCGAAATATGGCACGACGTATTTTAAACCCACCGAGCTACTGAACGCCTCATGACCGATTGTGTCAACGTTCCACGGTTCTAGTTTTTCCTTATCTTCCAGCTCCTTTTCTTTCTTCAAAAATTCCTCCTCCTGTTTCTTTAGCTCACTTCTTTCCAGTTCTAGCTTCATTCGCTCCTTCCCTTCCAGATCAGGACTCTTCAGCTTTTCCTCTATATCCTGCAAACGTCCGCATCATTCGTAGCAATCTGAGTATGTAAATGCATTTTGAACACACTCCATGCGGCGCAAGCAACCATCATCACTGACCGTGACAAATCGAAACTGTGGATCGAAAGCGCGAGACATTTGCATCCAAGGTTCTTATACATGAGGAATACGCCTTAAGCGTCGAACTACTGCGGCATGCAGTGCGACGAATTTCAGAGATTTCATGTCGACTGCGTTACTTTTAGTTTTTGTGGGACTTGAATAGGAGTAAGACGTGAGTCGATGTTATCACTCAGAAGCCTTAAACCATGACTGGGACTGGACCATACGGCGGATGACAGCCACACTGCACGGCCACAAAACTTTTGCATATTTTTGGAACTTTCTCTTGCACTGTCACGAAATTTCCGTCTATTTTTGAGGCAAATTTTCCCATAGCTACTTACTCGTTGATCGTTTGCAATTTTTTTTCTCGTCTAGCCTTCACGGCTACTCAAGAAGCTTCGGGTGTACTTAAGCATAGAAACTACTAGTCAAAGAAAAAAACAAGGGCATATTTGGGCAAAAGTCCAGAAAATGAAAATTATGAGAAAGTAATGCAGAAAACGAAGTGCCATAAGACGCTGTTCGCGAAAAGTCTCCACAACACGAGGATTCCACGAAAACGATTGCACAAAAAAGTTTGTTTATACTGTATGGGTGACAGTTAAATTTCGACGTTACGAAGACATTTCTGACGGACACAGGAAAACAGCGCTCCGGTTAAACGAGCTTAGCAACAACACAGCACTCGCTGTTTTACCTGCTCATCAAACTCTCGATGAAAAATCATACAAACGGGAACAAACGTCATACATATGCTACCTTGAGAGAGCCCTATTCACTGTACTCGAACAAGGAAAACAGCGAGATGTTGGCGTACCTAGTTTGCACCATTCCATAAATTCCCTTCTAACACATTCGATAAATACACTCCTCTTTCCGGAAATTAATTTGGAAAGCCGATTCATACTTGAACGCGCTTCTCGGCGGATGCTTTTTGTTCGCTGAGTTTTTCCTTCTGTTCTTTAGCTTCGGCCATGCGTTCGAGCCTCGATTGATGACGCCATTTGAAGAGCGATGGTGTGTGGATGTTCGGGTGAGTGTCGTCCTCATCGTCAGACACCTCGATCTTCTTCCACTTCGAGTAATCCAAAGGCATAGCCGAAACGCTGAAATCAAATAAGATACGGCGTTTCTACTAAAAAGCGATATGCTGCAACGTTTCACCGATGTAAAAAAGAATTTGTTTTTTNTGTCCCTTCCCGGCTTATCACCTCTAGTCTTTTGGAATGGGTCTACCAGGAATAATTCTTCCTCGACTTTCCAGTCGCTTCCGCACCGGCTTCCCAGCATCCATCCTTCTGTGAAATGGTTTTCCGACAAAGAGCCGCTCAGCTTCTGCGCCGCGTGAACTTGCAACAATGCTT